>JAKGSA010000484.1:181228-220223 GCA_033558755.1 Philaethria dido
AGGTAGACTCTCTACTGTTAAAAATGTTAAATTTTTATGTCATTTTGTTTGTTGGAATTTACTTTGCTTATAAAGTAGGAACCTCATTAGTGTCTGAATGCAAATGAACAATATTTTCATATTATTTACATATTTTGGTAGAAAAAATTACAGGATTTCAGAAATTCTAGCGACAAATAAATTCGTTAACCGCTTTTAGCTAACTTAAAGCCGAATTTCGTCGAAGAAGACGAAGAATCGAAAATATTTGCATCGTTTCATGAAATCGATGCAAAATAGCTTCACGCTGTATCCCGCATATAGCAGGGTAGGCAGAGGAAACTTAGTGTTAAGACACTCCGTTCCGGATTTTCCGCCGATTTGGGGCATTGTGTGCTGAGTGGCGGAACTCAACGCCGCGCTTTGCCTTGTTACCAAACCTAGGAATGAAAAAATCCATTTCCTGGAGTGGGAATCGAATCTACAACCTGTCGCGTTTACAGTCGCACGCTTGTGCCTCTGCGCCACGACAGGCGCAATACTTTAACAAATATAGATTAGCTATCTCTAGTATAAATATATAAACGCTTTCGATGTGCTCTCTAGTGTAAACTCTACAGCTTCCATTAAGGATAGAAGAATTTATGAGCGTTCAGCAAAGTGCAGTTGGGAAATGTTGTATTTTATTGAACGACGCCTTGTTGGTTTATGATACAAAAATTTAGAATTTATAGTATATAAAGAAATAAAATAAGTTAATGTATTTTGTTACTTTACAAAAAGTAATTAATTTCGGTGCTTTTTATGTGTGTGTGTAACTTTTTACTGTGTGTACCAATTTTGATGACTTTTATTTTATCCTGTATTAATATAAATAAAAATTATAAAGAACAAAACCCGACTGAACCAATTTTGAACCAATAATTGAACTGAATCCATAATTTCTTCAAATTTAAGAAGCAAATACAAATAAAGTAGGCTATAAAAGCTAGTTATGTGTTATATATTTGAAATGTGCTAATTATGTCCCTTCATTTGGTACCCCACACGGTACCCATCTATGATTTTTCTTGTATTTATTCAACACGCCTGTAGAGGTCACCATATTGAATTAAGAGTGACGTCACATATCTAAGAACACTTGGAGTATTAATACCTATCTAACGTTACGTTAGTTATATAATTCGGTCCAGGGGTCTGGAAGATATGAGGTGATAAAGAATATTACAAACATACATGATACGCGCGAAAAACATAACCCTCCTCTGACAGTCGGGTAAAAAGTCGCGTAAAAATACAATCCTATTACCCAAGATGGTCCATTTTGTTATTTGATGAAACAAAGCTCGCGCTTATCTCAAGGAGAATGACAGGAGACTTTCGCAAAAAATCTCGTTGGGGCTACAAGGCCTATATGTTATTTTGGAAAATGAATATATATAACACTTTAAAGCTTTAGGTATACTCATGTTAACCGACTTTCAAAAAAGGATGAGGTTCTCAATTCGTTTGTATTTTTTTATATGTAACCTTTTATGTAATGAATCAATTTTGATGTTTTTTTTTATATATGATAGGTAGAGCTTCTGATGTCGCTCCGATTAAATTTAGTTATTATCTGACAAGTTTTTGGGTTTTTCGTAATATTTTTTACTTTTTTTTTTTTTTTTTGTATGGATAACGGATGGCAAACGAGCAGAAGGACCACCTGATGGTAAGTGGTTACCTTCGCCCATAAACATCTACACCACCAGAGATGTTGTAGATGCGTTGCCAACCTAGAGGATAGAGACGGAAGGGGAGGATAATGTAGTAGTCCGCTATCGGAACCACCACATTTTTGGGAAAGAATGGGTGGGAAAGGGTAAAACCTGGCTTACATGCCATCGAACCGGAACACATCACAAGATATTTGGCGGTTCGTCTTTGACATGATAGTGGTCGCGAGCCAGACGGAGGACGAACCTCCTACCACCAAACAAAACACTTATCTTATAAATGAGACACAGTGAGAGAGCGTCCGACAGTACACGAGATTGGAAGTGGGCTCGATTCCCATACAACGAGTATATCAACGATTATATTTAATTTTTTACATTTCCCGCTTTGGTAAGACCAAACGCGGTGTTGAGTTACAGTACTGTACGTAAGCTGTCGAACCCATTCAATTTTACCATGAGTTCCAGAATTCATTAATGAATAACCACAGTTCGGCATTTTAAATAACCTATTCATTTTTACGTAAGTGTAAACTACGATATTTTTAGAATAATAAGCATATTATTATTATTATTAAAATAGAGTGTCATGACGCTAGATTCTAGCAGAGAGAGAGCACGAAGCTAACATTTTTTCCCGCATATAGCAGAGAAAGTGGGGAACAGAATTGTTGTGGGAGAACGGAGTGTCTTAACACTAGGTTCTCAGTTTCCCTCTGCCTACCCTGCTATATGCGGGATACAGCGTGAAGCTAAAAAATAACACATAAACAATTTAACATACCTTTGGAAACCTTCTGCACTCGTAATTCCCAAAACAAACGATAACTTTACGGTTTCTCGAGCTCCTGCAGATGCAGCCGGAAAGTCGATCCTTCCCAATATCTATCGGTAGGGCTGTAGTGATCTTATCCTCCGGCGGATATAAAATATTTCTTGATATCTCTTCGTATTCCTCCAAAAGACCGCACTTAGTGTACTGGGCATAACATAAGAGCAGCCACAGTGTGCGAGCCAACCACATGGTCTGTGTCACGCTATCTGTGGACATGTTTAATATATATTCTTTATTGCACTTAAAAACATATAATGCCTGTCGTGGCGCAGAGGCACATGCGTGGGACTGTAAACACGACAGGTTGTGGGTTCGATACACACTATAGGAAATGTAAAAGTCGATCGTTGAGTTCTTCTTTTCACTTTAATTCAGCGGATAGTGGGGAACGGAAATGTTAAAAAAGAACGTTTCTTAACACTAGGTTCTCTGGTTCCATCTGCCTACCGTGCTATGTGCGGGATACAGCGTGAAACAATACATATATAGCTACGGAAGCTACCACCGGCTCGGGAGGCAGTTCTGCTGAAAATAGCTGGCCAGAAAGGGAACAGTTGCTCTTTTCAAATATAATTTAGTTTTTGTATATTATTATTAAGGATTAATAGTGGTGATAATGATTAAAAAAAAAATTAAATGGAATTTTTCATTTCCTGGGTTTGGTAACAAGGCAAAGCGCGGCGTTGAGTTCCGCCACTCAGCACGCAATGCCTCAATTCGGCGGAAAGTGGGGAACGGAATTGTTAAATGAGAATGGAGTCTCTTAACACTAGGTTCTCTGGTTCCCTCTGCCTATCCTGTTATATGCGGGTTACAGCGTGAAGTTGAAAAAAAAAGAGAATGTGAGTTAAATGTAAAACATTTTAAGGTGCCACATCATGTCTATCAGTGCTAAAACTGACAACAGATTAAATATAGCAAAAACTGCCAAGGTAAGACGCTTGTTATGGATTTGGACTTGTGCAGAGAATTAATATCATTGCACCTAATTGTTTGCTGAAAGCGGAAGGATTGGAAAAAATTCGGCCATCCGGATGAAGACGAATATGACCTGATATATCTTAATTTTATCTTCTTAATGTGACGATTTGAAAAATGAAATCCCAGAATAGAGACTACAGGAAATATATTCTGGAAGAGACTAAGTTATACCTGCGGTAAAGGCGCCTTAGATGATAATGATGATTATGGTGATACCAACGCTTATAAGAGAAAGGGTGTTTATTTTAGTAAGTACAATACTATCACACGCGATGCCTAAATTGGGTAGAAAGTGGGGACCGGAATTGTTGTAAGAGAACGGAGTGCCTTAACACTAGGTTCTCAGGTTCGCTCTGCCTACCCCGCTATATGTGGGATACAGCGTGAAGTTAAAAAAAAACTATAGTATCGCAACTCATGTTGGGATACTACAATTTTCCTATTAATATTGTAAATGCGAAAGTTTGTGAGGATGAATGCATGTTACTCTTTCACGTAAAAACTACAAGTCAAATCAAAATAAACTTTATTCAAGTAGGCTATTACAAGCACTTTCGAATCGTCAAAATTGACGACTGACACCTTTGTAAATATAAAGGTGTCAGTCGTGTCAGTCCTAACGGAAGCTACCACCGGCTCGGAAGACAGTTCTGCTGAGAAGAGCCGGCAAGAAACTCAACAGTTGCTCTTTTCAAATAAAATATTTACAATAAATACAATAAATTATCAATATTTTTAACAGTACTACACCTAGTCCGTTCAGGAATCATTGGATATCTCCGCACAGGGAATCCTAGTGAGATATCCAAGGACTCACAAAACCTGATATTCCAGCGGTTTTCTTGCTCATTTTAGTGTATTTTCTTTTGGAATGTCAACATTTACTGTAAATAAATGTAATAAATAAATAAATAAAAATAAATAAAATATACAACTATGATGAGCCTCCCGGGTGATTGTCAACAGCATTTAATTCCACTACTATCTATCTACTGAAGGGATTTACATAAACATGATTCTAATATAGATTATAAAGTCATCCGAATACATTTTATAATGATTTTGTAGAATTTAACCATAGTTTCAATAACTACCTTACTCTATAAATATAATTCTTTGGTATATAAAAAGATTTTTTTTTTTTCAACTTCACGCTGCACCCGCATATAGCAGGGTAGGCAGAAGGAAACTGAGAACCTAGTACTAGGACACTCTGTTCCCCACTTTCCGCCGAATTGAAGTAATGCGTGCTGAGTGGCGGAACTCAACGCCACGCTTTGCCTTGTTACCAAGCCCAATGAAAAATTCCATTTCCTGGAGTGGGAATCGAACCTACAACCTCGCCTTTACAGTCGCACGCTGGTGCCTCTGCGCCACCATACTAATATTTGACTTGACGTAGTCATGTTACAATTGAAACGTGCTGAAGCTGAATGCTGCTCACTGAAGTTGTGGGCCGTGGGTTCTATTCTCACTTAGAGGTATATTCATTTGTATAGTGAGTAATTTGTAACATATACGTCACACATACAAACTACTTTCTTGGTTTACATTATAGGCAAACCCACATTATTGTTGAAAGAGGAAAGTGGAGAACGGAATAATAGAGACTTTTCTTTATCTACATATATAAATACATACATAGCTTCACGTTGTATCCCGCATATAGCAGAGTAGCCAGGAGGAACCTAGTGTTAGGACACTCTGTTCCCCACTTTCCGCCGAATTGAAGTAATGCGTGCTGAGTGGCGGAACTCAACGCCACGCTTTGCCTTGTTACCAAGCCCAATGAAAATTTCCATTTCCTGGAGTGGGAATCGAACCCACAACCTCGCCTTTACAGGCGCACTCTGGTGCCTCTGCGCCACGACAGACATATTTGACCTGACGTTGTCATGTTACAATTGAAACGTGCTGAAGCTGAATGCTGCTGACTGAAGTTATGGGCCGTGGGTTCCATTCTCACTTAGAGGTATATTCATTTGTATAGTGAGTAATTTGTAACATATACGTCACACATACAAACTACTTTCTTGGTTTACATTATAGGCAAACCCACATTGTTGTTGAAAGAGGAAAGTGGAGAACGGAATTATAGAGACTTTTCTTTATCTACATATATAAATACATACATAGCTTCACGCTGTATCCCGCATATAGCAGGATAGATAGAGGGAACCTAGTGTTAAGACACTCCGTTCCCCACTTTCCGCCGGATTGAGGCATTGCGTGCTGAGTGGCGGAACGCAACGACGCGCTTTGCCTTGTTACTAAACCCAGGAAATGAAAAATTCTATTGCCTGGAGTACCGACAACCTGCCGCGACAATTTTACCATTTATTTCAATTCCTTATCTTAATATTTTAACGTTTCAATGTATGGTAAAATTTTAATATAGTTTATTATATACGATATTCATATAGTATATTCTGTGTAAATACACTAAAATTGAAAAAGTAACATACACAACTCATCATTGCTTCTCTAAATAAAAATGTTGAACAAATGATGTCATCTTCAGTCTTGCGATTGGAATTGTCTTATGATCATCATCACGCAATTGCATTGTAATATAAAAAATATCCAAACTCCCTTAATACTTATAATTTTACAAATAAGACAGTTTTTGAGGTTGAATCTTAGGTATTCATTCACACCAACAAAGCCTCTTCCACGCAAATGATATATGTAATATGTATGTATATGAAATATTACAACAATATGCTTTAAATACATACATACATAGCTTCACGCTGTATCCCTCATATAGCAGGATAGTCAGAGGGATTCTAGTGTTAAGACACTCCGTTTCCCACTTTCCACCGAATTGAAGCATTGCGTGCTGAGTGGCGGAACTCAACGACGCGCTTTGCCTTGTTGCCAAACCCAGGAAATGAAAAAATCCATTTCCTGGAGTGGGAATCGATCCCACAACCTGTCGCGTTTACAGTCGCTCGCTTGTGCCTCTGCGCCACGACAGGCGGTATAACATACTTATACATTAAATTTATAATACATGGGTTACCAATAGAAAAGATTTTGTGTAATTTCGCCAAAATATGACGATAAGTCTAGTGGCATGTCACTCCATACTCCATTCTCTGCTTATTTTAGATCTTGCTAGGTATCTTACTATTCGGCCATTGACAAAAACACACAAACAATAAACCGTTCCTATAATAAAATATGAATCCAAAACCAACACACAAATTCACTACTAAGTCAATATGACTTAATATAAATGTGATAATTAATACCTTCAAAATCACCTAATCTTTATAATCTTCTTCCTCAACAAAATGCAACAACTGTAATTTCACTAAAAATTCCATTTATATACACTTTTTTAAGCAAATTTTATAAAAAAACTATACATGTATGTATATTTTTCACGTTATAAGGTGTAAAGTAGCGGCAGGTGTCTAACAAGGTGTCCGAGAACGACTGAGATGCGACGTCTTCTGTTGACTCGTGATAATTTCATTATGATAGTATATATGTTTGTTTGCGAATTTCAAACGTTTCATGTCGTATTTTTTACGATCATTTTGTAATATTTTATCTTTCTATCTGTTTGTGTGTATGAGATAAGGAAAATTATGATTTTTGATATCTATTTGAATAATGGATCTTTTTTGCAGCTTCACGCTGTTTGTCGCAGAAAGGTCAGGGAGAATCTGTGTTAAGACACTCCGTTCTCTACTTTCCTTCCGAATTCAAGCATGTATATACACACATTGTGTGACGGGTGACAAAGGAACTAATTATTATATTAAAAAGAAGTAAAGGAAAATCTATGTACTCCTTTATGAAAACTGTAGGTAATGTTAGTATGAAATTTGGCATAACTAAAGCGTAAATGCAGATTTTTCTGAAAGCCCATATTTTTAAAAATAATTCATTAGAAATATATAAAAAGAAATAAAACACATATTACACATATTACCATGTGTTTGACTTATATTTTTGTCTAAATTGACATATCCGTTACTAAGGCAACGCGTAATTTACGCGTCAATGAGTCTACTGTTACATGCCTGTCATGGCGCAGTGGCACAAGCGTGCTACTGTAAATATGATAGGTTGTTGGTTCGATTCCTACTCCAGGAAATGAAAATATTAAAAAATATTTAGTATTTTCATTTCCTCGCTCTGGTAACAAGGTAAGGGGGAACGGAAAAGTTAAAAGAGGACGGAGTGTCTTAACACTAGGTTCTCAAGTTCTCTCTGCCTACCCTGCTATACCCGAACATAGCAGGGTAGGCAGAGGGAACCTGAGAAGCTAGTGTTAAGACACTCTATTCCATTAAGATTTACACTTTCCGAATTGAGGCATTGCGTGCTGAGTGGCGTAAGTAAATACCACGCTATGCCTTGTTACCAGGAGATGAAGGCGAGGAGATGAAAATACTAAATATTAATCATATTAAATATTTTCATTTCTGGCAATATCCCTACTCATATTATAAATGTGAATATAAGTTTGTTTGTTATGCTTTTACGTCAAAATTACTCAACAGAAATGTAACTTTGTACACATATTCAATTGATATTAAAAAGGACATAGGATACCTTCCATTTAAAAAGATATAAATATATATTTATATATATTTGGCAAAATATATTGTTTATCGAAAAAAAATGAAAATTTAGTTACTTTAAATTAACGTATATACGCTTTATACACTACAGTATGTACTATGGACTGACACGCAAGCAAAGTCACGGAAAACACCCAGATTTAATATTTTCATTTCCTGTAGTGGGAATCGAATCCACAACCTGTCGTGTTTACACTACAAGTGTAGGATTTTGGCAGTATTTTTAAGGAGTGGAATAATATACGTGCGTTCGACACGCTAATTACGACAATGAGTTTATTTTAAAAATGTGGGGTAGACATAAAACAAAACAACTAAGCGCTTAGCGTGAACAACAAGCTTATGCCTCTGCGTCAAAACTGACAATATATGCAATATAGATAGATTTAATTAAAAATTGTCATACATTGAACGTGAAACCAGTTGGGACGGTTGACGAGCGCACGGCAATTGGGGCAATTGGGACAGACTATTCGTAGAATTGTGCTGGCGGCCAGTTTTGTGCACAGTTAGTCGATCAGAATATTATTTATGTACTAACGGATTAGGATGGGACAAGTGTCCCATACACTTGTGTGAGGTGTGAGGACGATTGGATAGAAGGGGGCTTATATGAAATTTATGGGGGCGAATTATAAGTACTAGTGGCCCCTGTGACGCGTTAACAACGCGTTGTCTTTAGCAATGTATATATATATATCACTTTATAACAAGGCAAATCGCGGCGTCGAGTTCCGCCACTCAACACGCAATGCATCAATTTGGCGGAAAGTGGGGAACGGAATTGTTGAAAGAGAATGGAGTGTCTTAACACTAGGTTCTCAGGTTCCCTCTGCCTACCCTGCGATATGCGGGTTACAGCGTGAAGTTAAAAAAAAAGAAAAAAATATATAAACGTGAATGTCAATCCATGGTAGTGTGTGTAACATTTATTTTAATAGCTTAATATACTTTTTATGCATTTTTTATTAAAATATTAGCATTCTGCTCTCCTTCTCTATATAAACTATCTATAAGTGTGCCAAGTTTCATGCTCCTCCGTCCGCTTAATTTTCGTAAAAAGGGATCCAAAGTTTTTGCTTCACTTATTTATATATAGATTATAAATAATGACAATTGATTGTGATTTCTAGTGGTAATGGTTTGACTTAGTGTCAAATCACTCTCTGCCTCTCTGCCTCTGCAAAACAGTCCTCTCTGCTATGCAGGAGAGAGCGTAAAGCTGCTTCTGCAATTGATTATTTCGAAATATTTGTACGGATAACATTAAATTTAAAAAAAAAGTAAATATTAAAAAATAATATGTATATTTGAAATATTATTAACTATTAACTAAAGAAAAAAAAATACAGATCACAAGAACACATGAAAAAAAAAGAATAATTCATGTAAACATTATTTATTACTAAGCAATTTTCAATAAAACCAAATTCTAATTTACAACGGTGATGGTAAAGCTGCGGACAAAGTTTTGATAAGTTCATCCATTTGCATCAAGTTGATCTTTGCTTGACGTCCTAGAAGGCCCTCGGGTAACTCTGGTGGCTCGTGAGCTAAAAGTGCTGCGGACTCCATTAGAATTTTACGTGATTCCTGAAAATATATTGCAAGTGTGACAATTTATTCTTTAGTAAGACTAAGCGCGGCGTTGAGTTCCACCGCTTGGTTTCGAGTTTTTTTTTTATGGATAACGGATGGCAAACGAGCAGAAGGACCACCTGATGGTAAGTGGTTACCTTCGCCCATAGACATCTACAACACCAGAGATGTTGTAGATGCGTTGCCAACCTAGAGGATACAGATGGAAGGGGGGACAATGTAGTAGTCCACTATCAGAACCACCACATTTTGGGGAAAGGTTGGGTGGGAAAGGGGAAAATGTGGCTTACATGCCATCGAACCGGAACACATCATTAGATATTTGGCGGTTCGTCTTTGACATGATAGTGGTCGCGAGCCAGACGGAGGACGAACCTCCTACCACCTAACGTATTAGTAATTTCACGATCAAGTTTTGGTGATGACCTTTTTTTATTTTTTAGAGGCTAGAGGATTAGAGGTTAGAGCTTTTTTTTTGGTTTTGCAATTATATACCCAACATTTTTCTGGTGATTTTTTTTTTGGTCTCGTTTGGTATTATAAAAATTGGCGGAACTGCACACCGCACTTTGTCTTATCACAGCGAAAAAAGGGACATAAAATAAATATGATTATTTTCCCGAATAGGAATTGAACCCACAAATTATCGCCTTTATAATCACATACAATAATACTTACGGTAACATAGCCCAGCATAACCATAGGTCCCTCAGTCAAGGACCTCCTGTGACCAGTCTCTGCGACTGCAGCGTGCAGTTCAAAGAGTAATGAACCTCGTAGGCGAGTTTCAGCTGTAATTCATTAAAATATATTATATGTAAATATTTTTATTTCTAAAGAAATAAAATGCCGTAAACGCTAGTGGTTGCAGGTTCGATTTCCACTCAGAGGAATATAATTAATATTCCAATCAGTTTTATAGTTTCAGTTTGGATTTTTAACCTAGTTCAAAAGAGGAGAAGGTTCTCGATTCAACTATAATAACTTAATTTTGATTAATGTTTTTTTTATATGATAGTTACTAGGTAGTGCTTTGATTTGGTCCCATTTAAATTTAATTAAGATCTAAAGAGCAGTTTTTGAGTTATTCGTAACGACTTTTTAGTGCAATAATTTGAAGTCAGTTTTATTTTTTTGGTAAAATCTTAATAATTTAAACTTTATTAGGAATAATAGAATATGTTATGCTATCTCAGTGTTTTCTACAAAAACTTGCTTTTATTTTTAGTGTCATTTTTATGTTTTTCAAATCACCACTGTTCAAAAATTACCTGGCGCCAAAGTTTCTAGCAAATCAGCTATCTTCCTGCACAATTGAGTCTTCAGAACTAATCTATCTTCAGTCAACTTAGTCAGGCCGTTGTCTTGTCCCAGCATCTGAGCGAGAGCCAGGCTCACATCAGTCATGTAGTAGTGCGAAGGGTGGAGGTAACTGCTGCAGTGGCTGATGAATCTGGGTAAACATTTTGGAAATTTAAATCAAAGGCTATTGTAGAAAATTTGGGAGTCGTTTAGGGATTGGAAATTTGAATTAGCAGGTATTATAGAAAACTTGGAAGTTATTTAGGGAACGTAATGGATTGGTATCTTAGGATAGACAGAAGAAAGGTCTTTTGATTCTGTCAATCGATATAATGCAAGGGATTTGTAAAGAATGCTTTTATAATATCGGTTAATAGCCCACAATAGTTGTATATAACTCTTGCTGTACTATTTCCATTGATTTTGTGTAAAATGTTTGATTATTTTCCGTTCCGTAGGAGTTTTGGAAAATCCTACCTACATGCACAATATGAGCTTTCTCCAATAGTTTTGGCTGTGCGTTGTCTGTTATTGGCACAGTTAGGAATGGAACAGGTTTTAATATATTAGTTTAAATTTAGTTTAAATAATTAACTTTTGTTAAATCCAGTTCTCCGCACACATTTTTAAATCACTCCCATTTTGAGATGGATTTTATTGAAACATGAAGATATTTTAAACGCCTGTCGTGGCACAGAGGCACAAGCGTGTGATTGTAAACACGAGGTTGTGGGTTCGATTCCCACTCCAGGAAATGTTAGTATTTTCATTTCCTCGGTTTGGTAACAAGAGAAAACGCGGCGTTAAGTTCCGCCACTGACCACGCAATTCGGCGGAAAGTGGGGAACGGATTTGTTGTAAGAGAACGGAGTGTCTTAACACGTCGGTTCTCAGGTTCCCTCTGCCTACCCTTCTATATGCGGGATACAGCGTGAAGATAAAAAAAAGATATTTTAAAGGAAAATCTTTTATTAAATTATTTTTTAAATTTAAATAATTTAATAACTAAAGTTAAAAAAATATTTTTTTTAATACTTTCACCCGTATTTCTCAATGAATGAATCTATGAAATAGTCATGGTACGCTATTTGACTATTTTCAAATAGAACCTCAACCTCAACCAAACATTACCAGAGACTTCCACTGCGCCACGATGGCTAACTATTAGTTGTTAACTACAAGAACTAAATTAGTTAAATCTATAGTAAATCGCTGACATCACTATATGTTTATCTATAGTCTAGTTATATATTGGAAACCAGTATTATCCAATAAAAACTGGTTCCTATTAACATGGAAATGTTAAAAAAGTAAAGTCCAAATAATGTTTAACTTTTTCATTTCACGATCAGCTGAATGTTTTACGCATTTCATAATAAACTAGATATGAGGTATGGTTTCTCTTGTCAAAACCCCTTTTTTATTTTTTTCGGCTCTAGTAAGGCAAAGTGTGGCGTTGTGTTCCGCCACTTACACGCAATGACTCAAATTTGGGTGGCAAGCGACGAAAGGAGCGTCTTTATATTTTTAATTTTACTTTTACACCTGTCGTGGCGCAGAGGCTGAAGCGTGCGACTGTAAACGCAACAGGCAGGAAAAAATCACCCAAAAAAACGTTCACCAAAAACCAAAAAAAGGGACACCAGTTCAAATCTAAATTTATTATTTACTATTTTTTCTTTACCTTTCACAAGCATCTGGATCCCCTTTCGGCATAATGCTTAATTCCTTCCCAATATCCTGTAACAGTTGTTGTATGATCGCGTCAGACACTTCGTCCTTGCAAGTGGCACATTTCCAGAATTTATTGTCCAAGCCTCTGGTGGTGGGGTCTGGGGACTTGGTCTTGTGGAGAATGGGCACTATGAAGGTATCTGGCAAGAGGTAGCCTCTGCAGTCTCTGGAAAACGCAAGAATTCATGGTTGATAAATTGGAATGGAAATGCAGAAGTTTGATTCTAGAAAATTCTAGAATAGGAATAAGAATGCCTCAATTCAGCGAAAAGTGGAAAACGGAAATGTTGAAAGAGGACGGAGTGTCATAACACTAGGTTCTCTGGTTCCCTCTGCATATTCTACTATGTACGAAATACAGTGTGAAGCTAAAAAAAAGGTAAGAATACCGTATTATTATTGATTATGATTATATGATACGTTATATTCGTCATTGATCCAAGTACAGATTTCTACTGGGCGTGTGTGTGTGTGCCCTTACACATGTGTAAATATAACATTAAAGTTATTTACTTGTAATGTTTTAAATTTGCCATAACAGTAGTGACGTAGTATAATTTTTGTAAGTCATTCTGAAGCAAGCATTTTTATTTTCTAAATGACCAGATATTTATCGTTATGTTGTGGCCAAATTCCACAAAATGCTTATACATTTTAGTTTATGTGTTATTGTGATGTATAAGCTATATTACTGTAAAGTTTCATCAGATCCATTCAGTAGTTTTTGCTTGAAAGAGTAACAAACATCTACCTTCACAAGCTTTCACATTTATAACATGAAGTTAAGTTTTTTTTTTTTTTTTTCGACTGTGTAGTATGCTGTTGGCCCTGTTGGCCTCGACAGCGTCACCGGGTTTTGTGGGGGGCCGAGCTTGAAGAGCTCTGACCCTGGCTTGGCCTCCTCGGGAGGAGGACCATCAACTTAGAACTGCAGTGTCACAGGGGCGCCTCCTGCGAGGCCGAACCTCGGCTTGCGAGCACTGCTTGTAGTGGGGGATGAAGTTAAGTCCATAAAAGACAAAAAATCGAAAATAAATTAAATCTTTAATTTTTGCATAAATCAGCAAAGTTAATCTTTGAGTAGAAAATGTGTACATACATACATACATAGCCTAACGCTGTATCCCGCATATAGCAGGGTAGGCAGAGGGAACCTCACTAGGTTCCCTTTAACCTTAACTGTGTCTTACACAGACACATTTCTCTTAACGCTTTAAGACACTCCATTCCCCACTTTCCGCCGAATTGAGGCATTGCGTGATAAGTGGCGGAACTCAACGCCGCGCTTTGCCTTGTTATGAATCGAACCCACAACCTGTGGGGTTCACAGTCGCACGCTTGTGACGCTGCGCCAGGACAGGCGCATTTTATCGATATACAAACAATAATTATCATGTATTTCTCTTACGAATACTAATATTAACTAATTACTTACTTCTTCTTACACTTAACGGCGCTAAACATCGTGCCAAGTTCGGTGACATCGGAGCACCTTTCACAGGAACATTCGAAGAACTTGGAGTCTGAGAGGTGATGCCGTCTTGCCTCCGTACCCCAAAGAGGGTCGGTGTAGCATACTGAGAGGTGAGCTCCTGCTTGTATACCCACACCCGCTGAAAGAACCTGGAAGGAAATTTATACGTATAAAACGCTTGTCTTACTGAGTTACTGACAGACAACATACAGACGAAACTACTGCACATAGAAACATGAAATTTGGCATTTGGCTTATGCTCATTAAAGAGTGTGAACTGATTAGCTTTTTTTTTGTTCAGTAATTTATTAACTCTATATATATATATAAAGGAATTTTTATACTTATTAATATTTATTAAAATATTTAAGAATGCTTTAAACATGCTTAAAGACTTATAAACTTACTGTACTTAGCCATAGCGGCTGCATATGGAAAATATAAAATTGACGTGTCTCTTTAGGGGAAATTCTTCTTTTGTTCAAATAAGAATTTCCAGAAATCCCATCTTAGTTTAGGGAAAACTAAGATGGGATTTCTGGAAATTCTTATTTGAACAAAAAATGAAAATAGCATAACTAGGTTCATAAAATTTTTCCTTTGTTATAGCGAAAATTTTTGAATGATTTGTAGTCATAGAAAATTATATATGTAGTGATTTCATATTATTTGAGTATTGTATATGTATTAGGATATAACATTTAGGTTTATGTATATATATTTACATCACCTACTATCTTCCAATATATTATATATCTCGTAACCCATGGGCTGTCTGGAAGAAATCGCTAATTAGCGATAAGGCCGACTTTGTGCCTCACATTTTTATCTTTTTTAGGAATTCTTTTTATATTTACTTAGGTATGTGTTTTGTGGTGTACAATAAAGTATAAATAAAATAAATAAATTTATGATAAGTTGGACGTAGCTCAATAACAGCGAATAACTTAATTGGCTAAAGAACTTGGACAATACTTAAAGGTACTGGTTCGAGCCACGCTATGCTCAAAGCTTTGTTCGTTTATAAATTTTATTATTATTATAGTTAAATATAGATTACTTACGATTTGTCCATCTGATGTAAAACTCTTGTTGCAATTTGCACGGCAATTGTGCTCAACCATCGAAATCCTATCGAAAACCGCAACGTATTCTGGTTCCAAAAGCGGTACCTCATGACCATTTATCTAGAATGTAAAGAAAAATATATGAGGCTTAAAGAAGTTTGAGTTTTTAAGGTAATTTAACTATAATAGTTATTATTATTAATGAGGCTCAGTGGAACAGTATCTAATCTAAATGCTGTAGGTTCGATTCTTCGGGGGATGATTACAGTAAATTATTTTCACTTCTGTGCTCTGGTGAAGAGAAAGCGCGGCGTTGAGTTCCGCAAGCATTTAATACCTATCTCGATTTACAGTGAAAAGTTAACAACGGAGTTTCTTTTCACTAGTTTCTCTCTTACAACTTTTCTATGTGGGATGAAGCGCGCATCTGCATGAACAATGATATGTAAACGCCTATTCTAGAAATAAAGCAATAACAACAATTAGTAAAATGCTCACATTTTAAAAAACTCCCATAATTATCTCAATAAGGATTAAGTAATTTAAAGTATAGTATATTTAGTATTTTAATTATTCTGTTAAGATAAAAAAGAGATTTTAAATAGACGACATATAATATAAAGATGCGTTTTCGGATTTTCGCAGTTACATACAGAAATATAAATACAAATGAATATATAAGAACATAAGAACTAAGTAAGACCATCGTGGCGCAATAGAAGATAGCGTTTGACTGTAAATGAGCTATTGGTTCGATCCTACTCAAGGGAATAATATTTAACCGCATATAGCAAGGCAAGCAGTGGGAATCTAGTGTTAAGACACTTTGTTCCCCACTTTTCGCCGAATTGAGGCACTGCGTGCTAAGTGCCTCGTTACGAAACCCAGGAAATGAAAAATTCAATTTCCTGCAATCGAACCCACAACCTGTCGCTTTTATAGTCGTACGCTTGTGCCTCTTCGCCACGACAGGCGTAAAAATTAAAAAAGAACATACTATTATACCTGCACTATACCACAGCACTTCATAATTTCTTCTTCACTAAACGTAGACTGTAGTTTAAAAAAGTTCCATACAAACTGTGCAACCATTTTCCTATCATTCTCCCATTTATCAGTGCCTTTGCGGTCATTATCATGGGATTCAAGCATTTGCAGCTTCTTCCATAGCTTCTCGTTGTGATCTCTTTGGTAGAGGCAGCGGAGGACAGTGATACATTGGTAGTTTGGATGAGGTATGCCGAATGTTGATATCGATACCTGGAATAATCGATTTGTAATACATATATAAATAAAATCTCCTTTCAAGACATAGAGTTTTGGAACTTAAAATATTTTTTTATAAATTTTGTCGTCTTTCAAAATCTTTTTTTTAATTTCATTTTATTGATTTATTCAGTAATATTTATTTTAATAATTTAATTTACTTTTTATGCAATATTTAAAAAAATATTAGCATTCTGCACTCCTTCTCTATATAAACAAATTTTAAAAGAAAAAGTTCTTAGACCAATGAAAAGAACCGTAAAATAAAAAAAAATCCTTTTGGTATTCATTAGGATTGTCCGGAACACGTTGCTTGAAAAAAAATTTATCTTAAGATCTCAAAACTAGAAACTTTATGCTTCAAAATGCTTTTTTTAGAATTCCAGTACGACCATGTTTGAGGGAAATACAGCCACTTGAAAAACCTCAAAATATTTGGAATTGTTGTGGTCCTTTAATTTTTTCCACTAGTGTATATAGATTATTTATGGTTATCCATATTCATAATAAATACCTTTTCTCCACGTTTCTGTGTATAATAACATTCTGGTGTATGAACTGCCTTTTTGGTACACGACTCAGAACAAAATGGCCACCCGCATTTATCGCAACAAACTGTTTTGTTTTCTTCTAGCAGTCTGTAACATCCGAGGCACACTGGTGGAGTTACCTGAAATTAAATAAACATTATTAATGTTGAGATTTTTCATATTACTTATTTTGTATAGTAAGGTCATTTAACTTAAATACCTACATAGCTTCACGCTGTATCCCGCGTATAGCAGCGTAGGCAGAGGGAACCTAGTGTTAAGACACTCCGTTTCTCACTTTCCGCTATATCTGTTTTGGCAGTACCTAAATTATCTAAGAAAGAAAAATAACCGACCAATATAAACTCACTTGAGCTGGTCCAGTGATTAAAGGATCTTCCTTCATCACCACATCCCCAGGTTTCACATTCCTCGTGGTTTCCAAGTATCTGCCAAGTATGTTATCTTCCTTTACCCTGGCAGGAACACAATGATGCTTGTGCAGCTTCCAGTGCTGCTTCTGATGGTCTCGTGAGCAGTAGTGGACTTGGTGACAGCTTGAGCATTTGTGCTCGGTGGGGGTGGAACATACGATGCATGGTGACTCTATTGCCATGGTCACTGGAAGGCGTTATTGTCTACTTTTAGGGCATAATTGATAAATAGTTATAGTTATTATGATTTAGATTTTACAAAAAAGAAAATTGATTTTAAATACAATGCACTAAAATTACGAATAACTCAAAAACTACTTGTCACATTTTAACTAAACTTAAATGGGACCACATCAGAAGCTATCATACAAAAAAAAATCGAAAAACCAATTTCTCCCTGTAAATAGTTAAAAGGGTAAATAAAGTAAGTATAACGCGTTTATTTTTAAAAATTTATTTGAAAATTCTTGTATAAAAGGAAGCTATGTACATGTTTGTGCTCCTCTTCCGAAAGTTAATCTATATTGAATGCCCAATAGCGTATTTGAACGCCACGCTTTGCTTTACCAGAGTTGCGAAATGAAAATAATTTAAATACAAACTTTCCCCCGAATTGTGATCGAACCCAAAACCAATCGTGTTTACAGTCAGACACAATTTCACTGCGCCATGATGGTCTCTATTATATTATAGTTCTGCTTCCATCATGTTATAGATACCGTAGAATTTAGGTTAACCCTCACAACACTAACACTAAATCTAGCAAAAACTCACCTGAAAGTTCCACAATATCATATGCACTAAATAAACAAACAGACAAACATTTATACTACTAATAATATATAGAAAATTATAATAAAATCACGAATTAATTCCCAACGAAATAAGATATAAGAAGAGATATTTGTACAATGCGCTCGCGCAGCTTTCGTGCGGTAAAAATAAATCCACCGGCCGACTGAAACGTGAAACGATGTATACACGTGTGGTAGTGGCGAGGCGTCCAAATAACATTATCCTCATCGGCTTACCTTTTGTAAATTACAATAAGTTACTAGCAGATTAGAAATAACAAAAAAAAATTAAGAGTGAGATCGCAAAAAAGCACGCTCAACGAAAAAAAGTTCATCAGGAAATATGAGAGTGAAATTGCAAAAAAAAAACAAGCTTTACAATCATTTGAGAGTTAAAAAAAGGTCGGGTGCCAAATTTTGTAACTTAAATTGCAAAAAAATAATATCCCATATCGTCATCCATTTACACCGACTTACCTCTATGTACTGGCTTACCTTTTTAAAATTTTCACCTTTCACAATTGACGTGTTGAATTACAATTATTGAAGTAAGCCCTTTGAAATCCTAATATTTATTTTACTTATATAACTTGATGAATATATGTACGAGTATGTATTTTACGTATTTGGAATTCTTGTTTCTTGCAAAAATTTGCAAGAAACAAGAATGACGGAGAGCTAAAAAAAATGGTCACCAGGATAATATTGGGCATACAATTACAAGATTTTTTTTTTAACGCTACACGAGCTAGAGCCGCCCCTGAGCTATCATATAAAAAAACAATCATCAAAATTGATTCACCCAGTATAAAGCAATGTGGGAACATACATACTTTCTTTTTTAAAGTCGGTTATCAGTTAAAAAAATGACAAAGTAAAGCTCTTGTTCTATAAAGATATTCTTTATACGACGAATAAAGTAAATATTTTAATCTTATATCATAAGATTATATATTTTGACTTTATCATCACAGTCTTCGGTAGTATAGTGGTCAGTATCCCCGCCTGTCACGCGGGAGACCGGGGTTCGATTCCCCGCCGGAGAGAACACTTTTTTATTTTTTTTATTATCAATTTTTTTGTTTACTTTTTAACATACATTATTTATTAATAAATTATTTAATAATTTATTTTTTAACATAGTCTTAAGTTGAAGATATATGCCTTACCACGTCGAACAACCGGTTCTTGTCCGATGACCGAAGTTAAGCAACGTTAGGCGTGGTCAGTACTTGGATGGGTGACCGCTTGAAATATTATTTTTTTTATATATTGTTTTTAATTAAAACTCTCATGTTACAAGCAATAATGATAGATCCGTATACTTATGTTTTGACCCTAGCTTAAAGAATGTTTAAAAATTTTTATATGGCGGAACTCAACGCTGTATTATGTTATCAATGCTGTATTATGTGTGTTTTTTTTTATATATTATAAAGGCAAATGTGTTCTTTTGGTTTATTTATGTTAGAAAATTGTAGGCGCTTGTTGTGTAATGCTTAAGTCTATTTCGTGCACCGGTATTAAGTAAGTTTTTTTTATTATATGAATTCCTCATATTTATCGGTGAAAGTAGAGAAATCCTAGTGCTAAGACACTCCGTCCTCCATTTCCCGCAAATCTGAGTGTGAACCCAACACCGATTTATGTCTAACATGGTTACATTACGTTAGTACAGTAGAACCTTGATTATCCCAAGTTCCGATAAACCGAGGTTTCAAAAGGCCAATTGTATTTTTCGATTTATTTTAATTCTAAAATGAATTCTCATAATATTTTTCTTTATATATATGAAAGAATGTTTGTTATATGTTTGTATGTATGTTCTTTATAGAATCGTGAACCATGCATTTGATCATGTGATGATCTTTAGCAAAATTGTTATGCAGAAAACTCACGAAGGTTTCGGAGTGGGTACGACAAATTTTCAACAGATGGCGCCACATATTTTTTCCAAATTAACAAAATCATTTAAATTACTTAACATTATTTGTATATAATGTCTTTTCTTTAAATTTATTTGTTGGTGGCGTAGCAACGCGCGCAGGGTACAGCTAGTTTTATAATAAAATTATTACATGGGATTATTTTTCTAATAATTTGTTCTTAAAAATAACGAAATAAAATACTGGATAGAAAGACACGGTGTGCGATGCCATAAGTTTACGATAACTGTTAGTCTAATTCGTCTACAGAAACAATTAAGTAAATAAAATGTTGTAATTCGATTTACCTTTTCTACTTTTATGACATGTCCAAGTAAATGTTAAGCATTTTTATGGAATAAAGATATTTTGACTTTGACTTTGACTTGACTTTGATTGTCCATGAACCCCCATACCCATCATCACTCCGGATAATGGGGATTCACTGTATAAGGGAATATACAAATTATATTATTTGTATTTTATTATAATTATCATTCATATATTAACTATATCCTCGTATTTTCACAAATATTCATCCATTCTCACAAACTTTCGCGTTTATATTAAAGGCATTGCCTTTGTTTTTTTTTTCGACTGTGTAGTATGCTGTTGGCCCTGTTGGCCTCGACAGCGTCACCGGGTTTTGTGGGGGGCCGAGCTTGACGAGCTCTGACCCTGGCTTGGCCTCCTCGGGAGGAGGACCATCAACTTAGAACTGCAGTGTCACAGGGGCGCCTCCTGCGAGGCCGAACCTCGGTTTGCGAGCACTGCTTGTAGTGGGGGACTTTGCTTCCGCTCGGCCCGAGCTTAAGCCTACTGGGTAGGGCGTTTGATGCCCTGTTGCATTTTAGTGGCACACGTGTTTTGCCTTTGTTATCAAACAGGTCAAGTAATAAAAAAAGTTTAATTATACACGTTTATTACTAAGTAATATTAACTTTTGATAAATAGGAATTTATTTTATATTTTACAATTTCTAGAAAATATCAAAGTACCTAAAGATAAATTAAATAAATATGTTATTTACACAAATAAAAACTAAAAACAAAAGAAAACTATATAATATATGACATTTACTGTTACAGATTATAAAATAATTACTTTTAATATAGTGAAAAACATTCAGCCTAAACTTAATTCCTGAGAGCGTAATAAATAAAATCGTAATATATAATATTACAAAAAATAAATGACAATAAGTGCGTAATAATAGTTAATAAATAATAATAGTCAATATTCAATTAAAAATCCACTTATTTTTTAAATGATTAAAGAATCAAGTACTGGCATAAACTGTAACATTATTAAATGGAATTATTAAAAAATATATACATTTCTTTTCAAATTAAGTCATTATTAATTCTATTACGAATATTTAAGTTAAGTCAAATTACAGATAAAAAATAGTTATATAGAGAACAGAAAAAAATATATTTTTTAAATGATATTTTTAGTACATCACAAATTGATTTCAACTGCACACAGAGACGTTAATTACCATTTAATTCATATTAATACAAAATATTGTTCCTACAAAAATATATTTTTTTAAACAAGCCATACCTAGTGTAATTGTAAGACAATGAAAAAATTAAAAAGTTATTAGACAAAGATGATAACAACAACATGTAAATATACGTCTTTTAGAAGGAATGATTGATTAATAATAATGATTATGATATTAATTTATATAAGAAATTCAACTTATAATTAGTTATTTATTTTTTAAATTTATTTATTATAATAAGAAATTTATTAATATTTTGACAATGTTAAGTTAAAATTAATTTGTAATATATACACTTAATATACTTAATATAAATATTTAGTTTATATTCCATTTTGTTTTTTCTTTCGTTTTTTTTTAAATAACTCATTTAATGTCAAATGTCACAATAACATTTTATTATCTGTACAAATAAAAAAAAATACTGTCCCATTTGTTCATATTACAATTTTAAAGCCGTTTTCTTTTTAATTTAATAATTTAATCAAGATATTTTGCCAATTATTTGCTCCCAAGTCTTTATTTTCTTTAGCGCGTCGCGAGCTGCTGACGCCATGAGGCCCTCTGGAGTGTGTTTCGGTTCGAAGCCCAGGATCAATGCAGATTGTGTTAGGTAGCTTACGATCTAGAAAAAAGGTATAATAAATGTAATAAAATTGTACATAATCACTGCTTATATTATATACATATATATAAAAAGTAGCTTCACGCTTTATTCCGCAAGATAGTCAGTATTCGAGATATAGCGCAGCGGGCAATTAACATTGCCCGAACTCAGTGTCACACTAAATGAATGAAATATGATCATTCCCACGAGTCAGAATTTAGTTCATCGTGCTAAGCGTGGGCTTAGCACGATGAACTAAATTCTGGCTCAAATAACAATGAAAAAACCTATTTTTTTATGTCTGTCTGATCGTTTTAGTAATTTTATATAATGAGACGTATTTACCTCTTTAAGACGATTTCTAAGATTTTCCTTAGTGATGGCCTTTCTTTCAAAATCTCTTGTAGTCAGCACCATGAGTGGAGCGTGCAGTTCGTATAAAGTTATGCCTGTGAAATTGAAAGTAAAAACCTTAACTTAATAACGCCTGTCGTGGCACAGAGGCGTGCAAGTGTAAAGGCGACAGGTTGTGGGTTCGATTCCCACTCCAGGAAATGGAATTTTTCATTTCCTGAATTTGGTAACAAGGCAAAGCGCGGCGTTGAGTTCCGCCACTCAGCACGCAATGCCTCAATTCGGCGGAAAGTGGGAAACGGAGTGCCTTAACACTAGGTTCCCTCTGCCTACCCTGCTATATGCGGGATACAGCGTGAAGCTATGTATGTATGTAATAAATCAGAATATCGCTGTTTTTTCCGCATAGCACTGATTAGAGAGAATCTAATGTCAAGATGATCAGAGAAAAAGAGAGAATCTAATGATAAATGGCGGAACTGAACGCCACGCTTTGTCTTATCAAGAAGGAAACTATTTAAAAATAATCACCTACTGAAAATCGATGCATCAACTGTTCAAATGCACCGCGATGATCCCTATTTTTTGTAATTTTCTAGGTTGTAATACTAAACAATACAACGATTTAAAAACGTGTAAACTTAAATAAATATTGATAATATATAGCCATTTACCTCGTAACCTAGAATACCCAGGCTCAATAACGTCGAACACTTTCATCAAGTCTCTGCAAATCTCTACTTTCCTCTGCAACAAAGCCTCCGACATCTGATGTATCATATAATCTGTCACCTTCCCATACAACTGGCTGAGGGAGTGTTTGGCGGAGAGGCACAGGTAGTGACTGTCGTGGAGTACGTTCCTGTATTTGGTCAAGAATGTTTCGAAGCCGGTGACGTCGTTTGCGTCTATTTGGTCGAAATCATCGGTTAACCTGAAATGATGACAATCAAATTGTAAAAGAAAAAGTTTTGTATTGGAAATCTCTAAGGCAGTGATTCTCAACCACTGTGCCGCGGCACTTTTGTGTCAAGTCCGCCAAATTTTGCAAATATATAATAATGTTAATATTATTAAATTATATAGTGTGTTGTAGTAAGTAAATAAGTTATCTTTTTCGTTGTGTGCCGCCAAATTTTGAAATCGATGAATATGTGCCGCAACAAAAAAAGGTTGAGAATCACTGCTCTAAGGTACATTTCCATTTTGATACCATGGAGGTGCAGTTTGCAAATGTCTAACTGAATGAGGCACGGGTTAGCGTCGTAATGAGGAGATTATTTGCGTACCACACGTAGTATATAATAGTCATTAGGAATGCTCTGTACATATAGTGAATAAATTGCTAAATTAAATAAAATCGAGACCATAAAACACCATCCGGTAAAATATTTTAGTAACATAACAAGTAAAAACAAAATTTACAGACAAAAGTGAACAAAAAACTGCCTTGAAAATTCATTTATTCACGCCTGGTGTTCATAATGGAGGTTTTTTGTAATTATAATACAGTTTTTATGTCAACTTGGTTATATAAGCCAATGTTCCGTTTTAAACCACCCATGGTTGTGAGTTTTGATATACAGAAAGGTACGGTTTCTCAGGAACTGCCTTCCCTGCGCATTACAACTCTAGAATGGTCTATCTGCGGCAGTGTTTTCAGGTTGACAGCCAATATAGATGCCTGCAATAGGCGCTTCTATCTCCACCTTAGAGGCCGGCAATGCATCTGGCATTACACAGGGTCGTGGTGGACAGTGTTCACTTATTATCGGGTGACCTAAGCGCTAGTTTGCCATATTTTGTTCTTTTTTTTTTTAACTTCACGCTGTATCCCGCATATATCAGGGTAGGCAGAGGGAACCTGAGAAACTAGTGTTAAGACACGTTCTACTGCAACAATTCTGTTCCCCACTTTCCGCCGAATTGAGGCATTGCGTGCTGAGTGGCGGAACTCAACGCCGCACTTTGCCTTGTTATCAAACCCAGGAAATGAAAAGATTAACATTTCCTGGAGTGGAAATCGAACCCACAACCTGTCGCGTTTACATTTACCTTATCTTTGTAATAAAAAAATCTATTTACTTTTAACTAAGTATACTCTCACCGTTTTAAAAGAACCTGTACGGCTGTAGCGGGCATTTCATAGATACAGTGCTCACAACGCCAAGGTGCGGCCGGGCTCAGCGGTGCGGTGGATAACACCCTCGCACTGCACTTCGGACAGCGAAACGCACTCGCATATGTACCTAATTCTGTTGGATCCGAACATCGCTTACATGCGCATTCGAAGAACTTGCTCAGTTTTAGATGTTCACGACGTTTGAGGGTGCCCTGAAAGAATAGAGAAGAAACTCGTTAGTATTACATGGAAGTAACCGTGTTGAGTGCCCATTGCTTTGTAGGAAGAGAAGCTCTAGGCATTGCGTGGGGATTGTGACCTAAGTGTAGTTTTAAGGGCCCCTTTAACATATTTTTTACTTATATCTTTAGGCTAAGACCATAACTTTATTGGAACGTTGCTAACTTTACATGGTATTATTGTCTAGAATACTCAAGTATAATACTTATTTAAAATATATTAGTTGTACAAACAAACTGCGACATTAAGCTTTGTAATTATTTACGCATTGTCTTGACCAAATTTCTATCCCACTAGACATATTTTCTCACGCTCAAAAAACTAAAATTAAAATTGTTAAATCAATAACTTTTATAACATAGCAGGCACAGAGAACCAAGTGTGAAGACACTCCGTTATTCCTCTTTACCCTGAATTCAAGACGTTATATGTTCAATGTCTCGGCTCAACGCATTTACTCTTACCAGAACGAGCAAATTAAAACCATTGAAATATATATTTTTTTCAACTTCACGCTGTATCCCGCATGTAGCGGGGTAGGCAGAGGGAACCTGAGAACCTAGTGTTAAGACACTCCGTTCTCTTTCAACAATTCCGTTCCCCACTTTCCGCCGAATTGAGGAATTGCGTGTTGAGTGGCGGAACTCAACGCCGAGCTTTGCCTTGTTACCAAACCCAAGAAATGAAAATACTAAATTTTACATTTCCTGGAGTGGGAATCGAACCAACAACCTGTCGCGTTTACAGTTGCACGTTTGTGCCTCTCCGCCACGACAGGCGTTATTATCTATTATTTAAAAAAAATGTAAAATATTCCATAAACAAGACAACAAGTCATTAACACTAGGTATGTATGGCTAGCTAAGTACGTTAACTGTAAATTAATGATAAATGATAGTGGAACATTACAAATACTTATTTGTTTACGTTTACGTTATGATGATTTTGTAATTAGTAAAAAGAGCATTGGAGTATTTTTTTTACACTTTTAACCGAATTCAATAAAAATATGTTTCCTATTCGACTGCTTTTTTTTATGTTACCACAGTACTTTTTGCTGAACCATTTTTGATAATGTTAAATGAAACTATTTTAACCGGATTAATCGCGTATATTTTAGTATTCGAAAATATATTTTTGGAAACCCGACGTTTCAAACACTTTACAGTAGTCCGTGGTCACAGATAGACTGACGGTAACTCTAATATACGCGATTAATCCGGTGAAAATAGTTTCATTTAATATGTGTAATAATCGCGAAAATCAAAGAGCTCATAATTACGATAATTCATTTTTTTATATGTACGTAGTTCGATTTAAATTTAGTAAAGTTTTTAAAGAATTTTACTTAATAGCGCATTTTATTTCGAGTCTGTTTTCTTTTTCAAAATTAATATTTACAGTTATTAAAATTTGTGTTTTAACACATTTATACTAATTTTTGTGGGTTCACTCTGGAAATACTTTTTCATGTGGTTCCTGGGAACCACATGAAAAAGTATTTTCATTTTCTGGATCTGATAACAAGGCAAAGCGGCGTTCAGTTCCGCCAAAGTTCCGTGCAAAGTGGGGAACGGAAAGGGAACGGAATGTCTTAACACTAGGTTCTCAGGTTCCCTCCTCTTTTTCCCGCACAACATAGTGGTCAAAGAGAACCTGGTTTTATTTTTTTCTTTTTTTTTAATCTTCACGCTGTATCCCGCATATAGCCGGGTAAACAGAGGGAACCTGAGAACCTAGTGTTAAGACAATCCGTTCTCTTACAAAAATTCCGTTCCCCACTTTCCGTCGAATAGAGGCATTACGTGCTGAGTGGCAGAACTCAACGCCGCGCTTTGCCTTGTTACCAAACCCAGGAAATGAAAATGCTAACATTTCCTGAAGAATCGAACCGACAACCTGTCGCGTTTACAGTCGCACGCTTGTGGCTCTACGACAGCCGTTACCTAGCTTTATGACACTCCGTTATTCATTTTCAGTCCAAACTTAAAACGACATTAATTCTATACTAACCTGTAAAGTATAAGCATAACACAAAGATATAATATCTCCAGCCTTATGAGGTATGGAAGCCCTGACAGTCAGAGGTCTGCCAGGTTTCCGCTCAGCATCAGTGTGGGTGGTGGAGGGAGTGCAGTCATGGGCAAGGAGAAATGCTGCATCGTATAGTGCTCTTGCGTTTGCACCACTACCGCCTACTTCGAATGCGTTTACCTGTAAAGATTTTTTATTATTTTGTACTATGCGAAAAAACTTAGCATTATATTCACCGTGAAAGTGCTTATCGCTTTGCAATGGTAGGAGTTTGAGGCAGCGGTAGGTTTATAAGCTCTTTAATATATATATATATACATTCACTTCTACCGTCCAAGCTCCTCTTCCTACCTAACCAAATTAAAATACGATTCTACTTGTAGTAGATATTCCTTGAATTATCTCAGTTAATTCTAAATGTTACGTATATCTACATTTGTAAGTAGCAACTGATAGTGGAAATAGTCCTAAAATCTTTTATTATGTACAATATTTAAAACAGCAAAAAAAATAGTTAAAAAAATTAAATAAACTCAAACTAAAAGGAACACGCTTAAAATTATATTCTACTAAGAGCGGGATTAAAAGATACATACATCCCAACCAATTAGCACCATTTTAAAGATGTCCGATTTATTTAGGTAAATCAGTCATTTTTATTTTCCTAACAGCGTATCAATAAGAGACTTTTTCCCGTCGTTTATCACTTTCTGCCCGAATTCGACATATTCCGTGTTAAGTGCCAAAAGTCTTGCCAGAGCGGAGAGTTGAGGACAATTTAAATATAATAATTCCACCAAGAATTGGGGCCCAAGTGGGAACCGAACTCACGACCAATCGTGTTTACAGTCTGACGTCCAATGCACCACGATGGTCTCATACATCTGACTTACCTCCAATATACCACACACAGTATGTATTTCTTCTTCATCAAAATCCAAGCCCCACTTCTTCAGTCTTTGCACGACGTTTCTTTCATTCATTGGCCAGATGTCGCCTCTTGCTCGTCGCACGGCGTTGTGCGCTTCCATAGATGATATTGCTTGCCATTTATCTGGGTCCTCTACTTTTAGGAGGAGGCATCTGTAAATTGTTTAATTTAGTTTATATAAAAAAGGAGCTTCTCGCTTTATCCGGTATTCCTTTATCAGGGCAATGAGAGGAGCACTTAGTGTCAAGACACTCCGTTCGTCACTTTCTGCCAGATTTTGAGATATTGCGTATAAAGTTGCGAAACTCAACGTCGTGCTTTGTTTTACAAACGTAGAGAAATATAAAATGATTTTTTATGTAATAATTCTCTTGAATGGGAATCGAGCCCACAACCTGTCGTTTTATAGTCAGGCGCTGTCCCACTGCGTCCCAGTGGCTATTTTAAATGATTATTATTATGAACACTCTAATAAAATTGACATTTTTTGGGAATCACTTCGTAAAATCAAGAGTAAACTCGCCTATAAAATGGAAAAGCAAAAACTCATATCATGTAACTTAGTTTTAGTTATTTATATTCTATTTTTTTGGCTATTTTTGTTGTGTAAAATTTTCAGCAGTTTTGTAAATTTATGAACGATAATCCCTTTCGTTTATATGTTATTTTCTCTCACATTAATATTGCATGTGGTGTTTATCGTAACATACATGTGTACGGTTACTGTATTCTTCTAAAAATGATTTTTTTTTTTAAAGTGTAATTGTATTTTATATATATTGTAACTGTACTTATGTGATAAACCAATAAACCAATAAACCAATTATTATTATCTGTAGTGTACAAATAAATAATTTATTTGACTTTTTAAGAATATAATTTCGTCGCGTGTGCACATTTTTTACATATGCACAGGCTTTATTTATAGGATAAACAAATTACTAAATTAAAAAAAATTGAAGCAAATTAAAAATTATCAAGTAAGAAAAGTCAAATGACATAAAAACATAATTGTCACATAAAAATGAGTTTAAAAAATTCCCTGAAAAATGTGAATTTTTGACTAATCAATGTATTCAAAATCCTTCTCTATATAAGCGCCTGTCGTGGCGAAGAGGCACAAGCGTGCGACTGCATACGCGACAGGTTATGGGTTCGATTCACACTCCAGAAAATGGAATCTTTCATTTCCTGGGTTTGGTTACATGGCAAAGCGCGGCGTTGAGTTCTGCCACTCAGCACGCAATACTTCAATTCAGCGGAAAGTGAGACGAAGTGTCTTAACACTAGGTTCCTCTGCTACCCTGCTATGCGGGGCACAGCGTGAAGCTATTTATGTAACTTATTTACTGGTATGATAATTACCTCAAAGGAGTTAAAGCTTGATAACAATCCTTCAGGTCCTCAATCCTGGTGTAGTCCGGGGGAATTGATTTTAAGGTCTCACACTCATAGATCGAGTGCCCCGTATAGTTGCCTAGGCCGTGACAAGTGCTGCTGCACAGAGGCCATTTACATCCTGGGCATCTGGAAAAAAAACAATTCTTTTAATATTATAAACATATTTTTTGTTTTCAGCGTCACGCTTTTCCAGCACAGCAAGGTCTTTACAGAGAACCTAGTGTTAATACACTCCGTTCTTTTGATGGGAGGAGGAAATGCAGCGCGGAGAAATGAAAATAATTTGAATATGATAATTCTCCCTAAGAATCGAACTCACAACTGATGGCGTTTACCATCAGGTGCTGTCCCATTGCACCATAGTGTTTTTATGGAACGTAATTTCTTAAATGGTAAAACTTTTTCAAAGATATTTGAAAAAATAATTTACATAGAGACATAACTTTAATAGTTTAAGCCAGTGATTCTCAACCCTTTTTTGTTGCGGCACATATTTATCGATTTCAAAGTTTGGCGACACACAATGAAAAAGATAAAACTTATTTACTTACTACAACACATTATATAATTTAATAATAATAACATTATCATATATTTGCAAAGTTTGGCGGCACACTTTTGAAATTTGGCGGCACACAAAAATACCGCGGCACAGTGGTTGAGAATCACTGGTTTACGCAAACCAAATCTTATAATAACTAAATGCATACCGTGACTTCGTTTATATAAAACCTGAAGTCCACATGGGACTTCTTTTTTCCTGTTTTCACAGGAATTTTAAGAAATCCTCTCTTGGTGCTCCCCTACACACCCCAGAAGCTCCATACCAAAGCAAATTTCAGCTATCTATAGCCAGTAGTTTCGTCTGTATCTTGTTTATCACTCACTAAGTAACGCAAGCGTTTTATATATATAAATATAATTAAAAATTAACATTTTTATTACTTACTGTGATAAACTGGATTCATCCAATTCTCTGTAACATCCCAAACAGATAAGTCCGCAACCAGAACAAGGTCCTACGACCAGTGCCTGCGCCTCTATGATCACTTCTCCCGGTTTGATGTCTCTTGTGGCGATCACATATCTATGAGAGGTAGAGTAAAAATATCTTTGTTATTATATTAGATGTTAGAAAATATATAACATTAAAGTGCCCAGCTAATACATACATAATTAAATATGATGACGTTTTTAATTGTAATGACACATTTATGATGACATTACGATATCCTTTTTTTTTTGTATCGTTGGGGAATCTTGTGTTTAACATACAATTTGTATAAAGTGACATACAAGTTGCTAAGACAACGCAGATGTTACTCATCAATGCGGTTACTAGCCTATGTATTTTACCACAATTAGATTTCGAACCCACAATCATCGCTATAAACTGAGCAATGAACTGTAGTATATACACTTATATTTACTCAACTCTTAAAGCAGATAGGATGATTGCCAAGTACTGCGATGCAGGTGGCAACTTTACATCTATTTTTGGGTATATGATAAAGTGTTTCGTCTAAATTTAATTCGGCTATCATTTAAATTTTAGATAATTTCATTAACATGGCTTAAATGAAAAAATAAAATAGATAATGTTTTTAGGTTTATCAAAGTGTCTTTTATGAGTTCGGAAAGTGAAGTAGGGAATAATAGATACATACATACATACATAGTTTCACGCTGTATCCCGCATATAGCAGGGTAGGCAGGGGGAACCTAGTGTTAAGACACTCCGTTCCCCACTTTCCGCCGAATTGAGGCATTGCGTGCTGAGTGGCGGAACTCAACGCTGCGCTTTGCCTTGTTGTTGTAAACCCAGGAAATGAAAAATTCCATTTCCTGGAGTGGGAATCGAACTAACAACCTGTCGCGCTTTGCGCCACGACAGGCGTTCATTTAATTTATAAAGCAGCTTCATGCTTTAACCAATAAAGTAGAGACACAGAGAACTTAGTGTTAAGACACTCCGTTCGCTACTTTCCACCCGAATTCAAGGCATTGCATATCAATTGGCATAACTTAACGCCACGCTTTGTTTTACCAGAGCGAGAAAACGAAAATAAATTAAATATAATCATTTCTCCCAGTGGGAATCGAACCCACAGCCAGATGTTAGACGTTATCACATTGCCCCACGATGGCCTAGTCAGTAGTAATAATATTTAGATACTAAATAACCAACTATCCTAATAAGAATCAGGAACCTGATAAAAATTACCAAGAAACAGCAATCATACATACATATATACCTAGCTTCACACTGTATCCCGCATATAGCAGGGTAGCCAGAGGTAACCTAGTGTTAAGACACTCCATTCCCCACATTTCGCCGAATTGCAACTTAACGCCGCGCTTTGCCTAAACAGCAATAATTTGTAAAAAAAACAACAAGACCAAGCCTACAAACCTGCCCATAACATCCGAATGCTTAATTTCATAGCACAAGTCCTTTTTAAGCTCATCCTGCTTAATTTTAGTTTCCTCCGCATCCTCCCTCTCCTTGTCTTCCTTAGAACTGACTGGAACTTCACCAATAATATTCTCCTTGTTCCTTCCATCATTCCTTGCCCTTCTTTTCTGCTGAAATTTAAACAAAAATTAGCCCATCTATCATATTTTGGTGACAGGAATTTGGAACGGTGCCTTACACAGGTGATGCACATCAACATTTGAATTACCGTAATAGTAAATATAGTGGGACGTCTATACGTCTGTATACTTCGGCAAGTGACGTAGGAGTGTTGTGAATGGAGTGGTACCTCGCATCCAAGAATCATATGGCATTTCGTAACCCTGCCGATGATTTATACGACCGTGAAATGAAAATGTGATTCGTTTATACTGGTGTGTACTGGTGGAGTTTTTGTGTTGTTTTCAATTTTAGTTTTTGCTTTGTTTGTTTCTTTTCAGTGGAATCGTTGGTATATGTTTGTTATGAATTTAAATTTTATTATATTGAGTGTTTATACCTATTTACTTATTAATTTCTTATTCTGAGTTTAATTACTTATATTGAGTTTTATTTTTTCTTTTCTTGCACTAACGTTATTCCCCTTTTCCTTATTGCATTTTATCCTATGTTCACCAAAGGTTGTCCGTAAGAGACTGCTTGTAGCAATAAGACCGCCTTTGTATACAGGCATTTATATTGTTATTTCCTCTTTATTTTTGTTTTTATTTTCTCTTGTGTGCAATAACGTCTATTCTATTCTATTCTATTCTATTCTATTCTATTCTATTGTATTCTATTTGTTTTTATTTTTTGGTCTGAGTAGAAAAAGTGCAGCATGACGCTCTGCAATCATGATTAAAATGTTTCTAATACATGTGGAGAACGGAGTAATGTCTATATAGCACTCTCTGACAACTTCGTTAACAATAGGTATGCCAACACTATACATTTTTTGCTGTAGTTATAGTTTCCATTTTTTTTTAACTTCACGGTGTATCCCGCATATAGCAGGGTAGGCAGAGGAAACCTTAGAACCTAGTGTTAAGACACTCCGCTCTCTTACAACAATTCCGTTCCCCACTTTCGGCTGAATTGAGATATTGCGCGCTGGGTGGCGGAACTCAACGCCGCGCTTTCCTTTGTTACCAAACGCAGAAAATGAAAATACTAACATTTCCTGGTGTGGGAATCGAACCCACAACCTGTCGCGCGTTTACAGTTGCACGCTTGTGCCTCTGCGCCACGACAGGCTTTATAAAAATATTTTTATTTATTTATTCTTTACCCTACAGCATCAATAATTTGTTATTATCTGAATTATTCTTTAAATTTAATTTCCAATTTTTTTTTTTATTTTTAAATTTTTTTTTTTCGTTTTTTTTTAGCGTCACATGAATGCATAGAAGGTATTCGGAGAAGAACAAGCCAATGCTACGATCAAATTTGACTACACATTAATTAGAGTTATCTTCAAGTAGAACTTTCAAGCTTGACACTTTTTACTACTAGAGATGTAGTGTCGGCACAATTCTCTATTTTTTGATCAAAAACAAGAGATTCCGCTTAAAATGGTGGTAGTTAACGCCGCGCTTTATCTGACTAGAGCGGAAATATTTTAATATATATATATATTTTTATACCACGACGGTGGCAACAAGGCCCACGGCCCACCTGATGGTAAGTGGTTACCGTGGCCTATGGACGCTTGCAACACCAGGGGCATCACTTACGCGTTGCCGACCCTTCAAAAACCTATTTAAAATATAGCCACACCCACGAGTAAGACTCGAACCCATGACCACGTACTGCCAGTCATATGCTCCCATTACACCAATGGCCTCACAACCTTAGGGTTAGGAGATTCGAAGACATGTATGTACATACATATATTTATTTGTTTTAAATGTTTTTTTTTCACTACCATCTGAACACGGCTTTAGTTTGGCACGCAAAGGTTTTATTGGCACTTGAGTAATATTAATATAACTTTGCAGATTATAAGTGCCTTTTCATATTGATGTATCGCTATCATTTATTATCATTTAGAACCACTTTTATGAGAGTTTTAAAATATCATATTTTTAAATTTATGAAACATTGCTTTTTTTAGTTTTTTTTTAGCTTTTTTTCCTGTGGCCATGGTTGTATGGTATGGGGCAAGTGCAAGGTTTGTATAAAGGATTTATATATTTAAATCGGTGAATGCAGAAACAACGTAATTCTCTAATTTTGCAGGAGGGAAAACAACACGCATATTGCCTTTCCAAGCTAGTTTAAATCGATTACGAATTTTAGAATTTTTTGTGACTTCCGTTGTTTCTGCACTCACCGATTCATTTGGTCCGAGACTTATTTTGGAAAATCAAAATCAAAAAATACATTTTTTTTGCACCTTCCCGCTTTTTTCCTATTAGCGTATTAGCGCAATGAGAGAGAACCTAGTGTCGAGACACCTAGTTTTGATCTATTCGCCCGAAATTAAGATTACGTGTTGAATGACGGACTTCAATGCCACGATTCGTCTTCCCAGGGCGGAAATGGAAATGGAAATAGTTCGCATAAAATAATGCTCACTTGAGTGGATATTAAACGTACAACCAATATTAGCTAGACGCTGTTCCACTTGCTCGCCACGATAACCTCAATGATATTACAATTTTATATATTACGTCCACGTTGTAGCTTAACGCTGTATCCCGCATATAGCAGGGTAGACAGAGGGAACCTGAGAACCGACGTGTTAAGATACTTCGTTCTCCACTTTCCGCAGAATTGAGGCATTGCGTACTGAGTGGCATGCGTGCGTGAGGTGCCTTGTCACCAAACCCAGGAAATGAAAATACTAAAATTTTCCATTTCCTGGAGTGGGAATCGAACCCACAACCTGTCGTGTTTACAGTCGCACACTTGTGCCTCTGCGCTGCTATAGGCGTTAAAAAAATTATTTGGTCCTAATGACATAAAATCTATATAAACTGTAGCCCATTTATTATTCTGATATGTAAGTCATACCTATTACTGTAAAGTTTAATCCAAATCAGTTTAGTGGATTTTGCGTGAAAGAATAACAAACATCCATCCTCACAATCTCTCACATTTATGATATTAGTAGGTTTTACTAAATTTAAATGTTATTCTAATACGTTTTTATTTACGTCTTTGATGTTATACAATCTATAAGTATAACATACATACATACATAACTTCACGCTGTATCCCGTATATAGCAGGGTAGGTAGAGGGAACCTAGTGTTAAGCCACTCCATTTCCCACTTTCCGCAGAATTGAGGCATTGCGTACTGAGTGCCTTCTTACCAAACCCAGGAAATGACAAATTACATTTTCTGTGGTGGGATTCGAACCCACAACCTGTCGCGTTTACAGTCGCACGCATGTGCTTCTGCGCCATCCATCGACAGGCATCTATTACAAATTTAACTTTTTCTCAACAAATAGTAGGCGTGAGTGAACATCAAAAAATTTTTATTTAAATACAAACTAGATTTTCTTTCAATGACGATCAAATTTCATACATCCACAGTCTAAATGCGTTCCGTTGATAGCACAAACATTTTTCTTGGCAGTGTTTTAACTGATGTGAATACGAGGCGTTTCTATTGTTCCCGTCACTTCTTGGACCCAGTTCAAAATTATTTTGATTTCATTAATTTTTTAAAAGCTATATATATATATGTTCGACGCGCCGAAGGACAACGTTTGATTGTGAATGCAATTGGTTGTGGATTTGGTAACTAGTTTGAAAAATGATGATACTGTTGAAATAATCTATAAACAAATACGTGACGCAAAAACTTTGTACCCCATTTTTACGAAAATGGACAGAGGAGCATGAAACTTGGCACACTTATAGTTTATACTGCGAAGGAGTGCAGAATGATAATATCTTTTTAAAATAATGCGTAAAAATATATTAAATTAATAAAATAAATGTTACACTCACTACCATGGTTTGACATCCATGTTTACATAAAGTGACATATACATTGTAAGACAACGCGTTGTTAACGCGTCCATGGGGACACTGGTGAATATAATTTGTTATGTAAAATATCCGAATAGAATTTATAGTTCCATTTTGGCCCATGTGGCGCTTGTGTGTTCTCTCCTTTGTATAAAACTAAAAATTACTGTCACAGTTCTGCCACTTTTACCGGAAAATAAAGGTATATATACTTATTTTCAATTGTCTAGTTTTTTTAAAACAATTCATCTCTTAACACGCAATATCTTGAATTTCGTGATTGTGATGCATTTTCGTTACATTAATTCCATCACGATTAAAAAAAATCGCTACAAAATTTAAAATTTCAACACTATAATATTATACAAAGTAGCTTCAATTAACAAAATAAGCCCATTGTATATTCTACGTAAGTTATCTTGAAGGAGTGCCTTGCAGGCTCCTACCACCGAGGTTTATAAAAGACTGGGGTGTTCCCATGGTTAGTGGTGATCACGGTTATTGGTGGTGGTGGTCGGTTAGTGGTGGATCTCGGTTAGTGGTGGTAGTGACTTTAATGGTACTACAAACGGCCTGCATCTGCCAGTCTTCCCACATAACCCGTCCGAGTCCTTTATTGGGTATCCGTAATATAAATTGGCGGAAACGGAGTGTCTTAACACTAGGTTCCCTCTGCCTACCCTGGTATATGCGGGATACAGCGTGAAGTAAAAAAAAAGACTTGGCAGAGGGATATTCTTATCTTCTCTATATCTTAATTAATTACTAGTATTTATATGTTAATGTTATTATTAGTTCTGTTGACGGAATTTGAATGTACAGTAGAGAAACAGGTCGGAATTTCCTAGCTTTGTGTTTTTCTTTACGACCCATTTAAATGTTACACTATAATCGTAAAACACATCTCGTTAAAAACTCATTGCCAGCTAAAAATATAGATGTCTATATATCAGCTTCATCTTCACTGCTTTCATCGAATGGTTGGAAGTCAACATATTTTTTCTTTAGCTTCACGTATCTTATATTTGTACCCCGCATATAGCAGGGTAGGCAGAGGGAACCTAGTGTTAAGACATGAATAGGTTGACATACACTTCTTTTACCGCTTTCCGCCCGAATTCAAGTCACTGCGTGTTAAGTGGTGGAACTCAACACCGCGTTTTATCCTACCAGAGCAGAAAAATGAAAATAATTTAAATATAATCATTCCCCCGACTTGAATTTGAACCGACAATCACGTTTAGTCAGTCACTCACCCATTGCTCTACGAAGGTCTCTGTATGTCGACTTGCATATATTTTTTAAATATTAATATTTAATATTTTCATTTCCTCGCTCTGGTAACAAGGCAAAGCGCGGCGTTGAGCTCCGTCACTCAGCACGCAATGCCTCAATTCGACGGAAAGTAGGGAACGGAAATGTTAAAAGAGAACGGAGTGTCTTAACACTAGGTTCTCTGGTTCTCTCAGCTTACCCTGCTATGTGCGGGATACAGCGTGAAGACAAAAAAATAATAATCTCTAGCAACATTACATCATCTTAAAGAAACATACATTTTATTGTTTCGGCAACAAACTATTAATATAAAGTGGAAGATAGATATATCATCAGTTTATAGTAGAGTGTAGTTTGTATGGAACCGATGAAATGCTAATAGCTTTAGTGGCACGTTGTTTGGTTGTTCCCTTCGTTGAAACGCAACAGAAATCCCTTGCATAATATGTATGTTCTTGCTTCATTTTCATATAGTGTTTGTATTTTGTTGCTTAATTTAAAATATTTGAGATTTTTTTTTAACTTCACGCTGTATCCCGCATATAGCGGGGTAGGCAGACAAATTGAGGAATTGCATGTTGAGTGGCGGAACTCAACGCCGCGCTTTACTTTGTTACCAAACTCAAGAAATGAAAATACTAAATTTTACATTTCCTAGAGTGGGAATCGAACCCACAACCTGTCGCGTTTCGCACGTTTGTGCCTCTGCGCCACGACAAGACATGGAATATATAATAAAGATAAAAATGTAAAGATTAGCAAGAACACCTCGAAAACAATTGAATCGGTGAGTGCAGAAACTACGTAAGTCGCAAAAAATACAAAAAATCGTAATCGATTTCAACTAGCTTAGTAAGGCAAGATGCGTCTTGTTTTTCTCCCTCCTGCGGAATTTGAAAATCCGGATACGTACGGATGTACGGATGTATGCATACGTTGTTTCTGCACTCACCGATTCAATTACCTTTTCGAAAATTAACGAGTAAAACGTCTTCTGCGGCTTGAACTAACGACTTATATATATATATATATATTTATATATATATAAATATATTTATTATAGACTAGATATATATATATAATAGGAGGAGGGTAGAAATTTAATGATTATATTATATAATTAACTTGAGATTTGTTGAAAGAGAACGGAGTGTTTTAACACTAGGTTCTCAGATTCCTTTATATGTATGTAAGAAAACTTTTCCCTTGTAAGTTGTATTCGTAAGCATATTGTAAGTAGCTAAGTACATATGTACTGTGTTCATATATAAGCTTGCATCACATTGGCGCGGCTCCCAGCCGTCTGTGTATAACATGACGTTACGTCGATCGTCTGTCCTAACGACAAATTTCAAACGTTTTAAATCATACACATATTAATTAGTTTTAAAAATTTAAGAATTAAAAAAATAAGGCCGAATTGAGGCCTGTCGGTGCAGAGGCACAAGCGTGTGACTGTAAACGCGACAGGTTCGATTCCCAAGAAGTGAAAATTTTTAAATAGTTTAGTATTTTAATATCAGCCCGCAATGTCTCAACTCGGCGGAAAGTGGGGAACGGAAATGATAAAAGAACGTCGTCAGCCAGAAGACGTCCACTGCTGGACATAGGCCTCCCCCATAGATCGCCATGTAGCACGACTGGATGCCTCCTGCATCCAGCGCTTTCCCGCAATTTGGACTAGGTCGTCGGTCCATCTAGTAGGGGGCCGTCCCACGCAACGCCTTCCGGTTCGTGGTCGCCACTCGAGAACCTTTCTTCCCCATCGGTTGTCGGTTCTACGAGCGATGTGGCCCGCCCATTGCCACTTCAACATATTGTCTATAAGAACAGATTGTCTTA
>JAKGSA010000484.1:223228-262501 GCA_033558755.1 Philaethria dido
TTACACATTGTATAAAAACATAATAATCTACTTTAATTGTATATCACGAAAAATCTGACTCTATTCCAAAAATAATCTTTCAATAGGAACAATGATTTCTTACACATTTTCCAAAAAAACTAGCTAAAACATGATATAATCTTCATATAGTGTAAAGGTAAACAAATCAAAGCATTCTTGATTCGCAAATTTCATTGTATATACTAACCTTTTTCTTTTGAGACTTTTTGTTCATGATGGATTAGCTTTCAGATCTGAAACAAAGTGCTATTTTAAACTTCAAAGTAATATTATTAAATGTATACTGATATATAGTAAAGCAGCTTCACGCTTTATCCCGCATAGCAGGGTAATAATGGCGAGGCGTCCATACAACACGGTTCCCACCGGCTTGCCTAACTTTTCAAAGAACAAAAGTATGAGACCTAAAAAAAGGTCGCCAGGAAAATATTGGGTATAAAACTGCAAAAAAAAAAGCTTTGACATCTGACAAATTCTAAAAAAAGGTAATCGCCAAAATTCGATAGTGAAATTACTAAATACCTTCACATCAAATACCACCTAAATATATTTATTTACCGGTTTCCCTAAATATACATCGGCTTCTCTGAATTTACCGGCTTGCCTAAAATTTTCACCTCTCGCCACAGCAGGGTAGTCATAGTGAACTTAACAAGACGGAGCGGAGAATAGAAAATGATTTAAATATTCATTTAAACATTCATTGCATAGGAATCGAACCCACAACCAATTGTGCTTACAGTCCGACACTGGTCCACTGCGCCGCGATAGCCTTAATATACTAATATATAATGGAAACTAAAAACGTATTTATATCAGCATAGTTTAGAGAAGAAACTCTTTAGCACACCATAGATTCACCGTGTGGAAACCCATCGCGTTGCAGAGAGAGGAGAATGTCTGGGACTTATGACCCAAGTATAGGCTTACAGGGGCCACTATAAAATGCATATTAATTAATTCACCTCCATTGTCCACGGTCCTATCTCTTCTTAATCACATACAGAAAAGATCCTACTAATACCGCATTTGAAATACCTAAAAATGAATTGGAGATAGTTATAGAAAGGCCTAGTTTTTTAATAGATTATAGAGAGATTTCGCTGTTATACCTCTCGCGCCTACCTTTACCGCCTAAAAATTGTAGGTATAACTTGCGTTACTTAGAATATGGACGACTTATTTTTTACTGATGCAATAAAAAAATGAATAAATAGATATAATTAGGATTGTATTTACAAAGAAAAACAAATAAAATGTAAAAAGTTACATCATAACGAATAAAATCTAAATGGGACCACATCAGAAGCACCTAGCTATTATGCAAGTAAAAAGTTGTGCGGTAACATGCAAAAAAAATACACACGAATTGAGAACCTCCTCCTTTTTCAAAATCGGTTAAAAAGAAATACATTTCCTAGGAATGGTATACAATTTCGATGTTCCACACTTTGCCGGCAACATATATAAAATGTTATTATAACTCGCGCGAGCTTTGTTCATCTACAATCCGGGATTTCGGTATTTTAATTAAACATGGCGTCTAAAAACTGGGCCGGTTGCGAAACGCGAGATGAATTGTTACGTAAACATATTTGAATGAGACTGTCTGTTGCTTGTGGAGACGTTTTATCATAATTTTTTATGTAAATATTTCTATTCTTGACAAAGATATGATTTTTCTTTTTTTGTTTTGTTTAGAGTTAAACTTTTTGATAGATAAAGTTAGTCTGATGACAATAATAATCATCTTCAGGCCATAGTTACAATGGGATGGTCTAAACGTGAATGGTTATGGCTTCGGCTCCCGTATTGGGGTTGAGGATTATCATGTTTCAATATTTTTTCTATTAATAATCATTCTATTTCTATTAATAATATTTTTTTTTTTATTTGAGGCATTACGTGCTGAGTGGCGGAAATCAACGCCGCGCTTTGCCTTATTACCAAACCCAGGAAATAAAAATACTAACATTTCCTAGAGTGGGAATCGAACCCACAAACTGTCGCGTTTACAGTCGCACGTTTGTGCCTCTGCGCCACGACAGGCAATTAATAATCATTTTGAAGCTATTACGGCACTGGAATAGCAACTAATTGTAAACGTATTTGTGGCTTCGACTCCCACTCTGGGGGATTATTATAATTCAATATTTTTTATTTTTTCGCGGGACAAAACGCGGCATTGGTTTCCGCCATCCAATATCTCGAATTCAGACAGAAAGTGGAGGACGGAGTATATTGACATTAGGTTTTATCTGTAAACATGATGTCTAAAAACCAGGCCACTTCCGAAATGCGAGATGTATTGTTACGTAAACATATTTGAATGAGACTGCTCGTTTGTAGAGACGTCCTTTCATCGTTTTTTATGTAAATATTTCTATTCTTGACTAGAATGTGTTTTTAAGTGTATTTTATATGATTTTCCTTTTAACTGATTTAAAAAAAGAGGAGGTTTTCAATTTGATTGCTTTTTTTGTGTGTTACGGCATAACGTTTCGCTGAGTAAACCAATTTTGATGATTATTTTTTTATCTGATAGATAGCGCTTCTGAAAGCCACGGGTTTTTGTGGGTAGAGTTTCCCTTAATAATAATAATAATTTAAAACATTGTGACAGTGGGACAGCGTCTGACTGTAAACTTTATTGGTTGTGGCTTTGATTCTTACAAGGAATTTCCATCATATTTAAGGTAATTTCATTTTTGGAACTGGGAAATTAAGACTCAGTCTTGAGTTCCGTAACTTAAAACCCATAGTTTCGAATTCAGATGAAAAGTGGATAACAGAATGTTTTGACACAACGTTCTATCATACTACCATGCTATATAGAAAAATGTGAAATTGTTTTCTTTTATACATACATACATACATAGATTCACGCTGTATCCCGCATATAGCAGGGAAGCCAGAGGAAACCTAGTGTTAAGACACTCCGTTCCCCACTTTCCGCCGATTTGAGGCATTGCGTGCTGAGTGGCGGAACTTAACGCCGCGCTTTGCCTTGTTACCAAACCCAGGAAATGAAAAATTCCATTTCCTGGAGAGGAAATCGAATTCACAACCTGTCGCGTTTACAGTCGCACGCTCGTGCCCCACGACGTGCGTTATTTTTTTGTATAGGGTGTCCCAAAATTAACGCAAGATTTGACTTTGCTGCCATTTGCTATTATATTCATTATTCATTCGCTATTAAAAGACTAAAATGGCATTTTCTATTTAATTCAAATCTTGCGTTAATTTTGGGACACCCTATATAATAAGTCATTATTGTCTTCAATTGCGTCGACAATTTCAAACTACGTCACAAAAACGTCACTCATTATGTATATGTTATCTTTTAACATTTAAAAATAATTCATAATGATAGTATAGAGGCCAGTTTTTTCACAAAGCTCAAATGGCAATAACTATTGTTTTGACAGCGCAACACAGTTGTTGCGTACCAACAGCAACACAAACACCAGTTTATTTAGATATTGGCAACCATTCAAAGCAGTTTGATGTGAATTATCTTTGTAAATTACCGTTGCTAAGCTACGATAACATGAGTACGTGAGATCTATTGAGATATATTTCTATTGAGTTTGTATTCAGATATAATAAAGTTGTTCTTGAAATTATAGTCGATATTCTGGTATATAATTTTAGCCCGTTACTATGTTTGCTTGTTTCATCATCATCATCATCATGTTTGCTTGGACTATAAAACAAGAAATGTAATTCTTTTCTTTTTTTTTTAGCTTCACGCTGTATCCCGCATATAGCAGGGTAGGCAGAGGGAACTTGAGAACCTAGTGTTAAGATACTCCGTGCCCCACTTTCCGCCGAATTGATGCATTGTGTGCTGAGTGGCGGAACTCAACGCTGCGCTTTGCCTTGTTACCAAGCCAGGAAATGAAAATACTAAACTTTTACATTTCCTGGAGTGGGAATCGATCCCACAACCTGTCGCGTTTACAGTCGCACCCTTGTGCCTCCGCACCACGACAGGCGTTGGGCAAGTTCTCTTAAAGTATTGCTGTTTCCTTAATTTGAGTAAGAATTTCGAGAAAATCTCTCTTATTGCTTCCCCTATATTCTCCAAGGATCCTACACACCAAATTTCAGCTTTCTATGCCCATTAGTTTAGGCTGTGCGTTATCTGTCAGTCAGTAGTCGGAGTTTTATATATATCGATTTTATGATAGGAAACAATGACGCATTAGAATGTGCATAACTGTGATATAGTGTGGGTTGTGAATTCAAATATCATTCGGGGAAATGTTTGTATTAAAAAGGTATTTCCCCGGTTTGTCAAAAAGAGACGCGGTGTTAAGTTCCGCCGCGCTACATGCGTCAGCTCCTTTAGGCTTAAAGGAAAAGGGTGGCTTAGTTATTGTTTATGAGAGTACTGTCCTCTAACCATGTTAACGTATTAAGCGGTGAAAGTGCTTTTTATCTGTCCGCCCTTCACGTGGAAACTACTGAACGATTCGTGATGGGACTTTGACCATTCGATGCAGAATAATTTGTTGATTGTATAGGCAATTCATTTTTTGAAATCCACATGTTTTTTTTTTATTTACTTTTATCAGTATATTTTATACCGCTTGTCAAAATTATTATAATACATTGAGTTTGCTTACATAAGAGAAACCGTTCGTAGTTTTGTATAAAAGTAATTTAAATTTGCTGCTATTTGGTATTGCTAGAGAATAAAATATATAAACTATAAACCATCATTGTTCTAGAAATCCCGTTGTATTAGAAATTTCGAAAAATCTTCTCTAGTACTCTCTTACATTCCACAAGGAGGCTACATGCCAAGTCTCAGCTTGCTATAGCCAACAGTTTCGTCTGTACGTTGTCTGTCAGTCTTTATATATATATTAAGTATATTAATAATTTGGAAACTAAGCGTGATTTCGCAATATTATAATTTACTCCCAAATTAATTTAATTATATTAATTTAAACATCAAAACTGTTGTGCGCGAGTGGGCGCGACACATCAGTTATTTTGACTAAAACATATGACTCAGTTCAAGTCCCGGATGTATGCACAAATTATACAGGAATATCTGTATACGTCCGCTTATAATTTTTCTTAGAAGAAACCCTGATAAATCACATCTGTTGTGGTGAGTGCTTGCTAAATATGGATATATAAGTATGGATATTATTCAATAAAGATTATGTGTCATCTTTTTATCTATAATTTTATTAATATGTGGAGGAAAAGCTTTGGAAGAGTATGAATATTGGCATATACATAAAGAACCAGTGGCGAGGGTTTTAGTTAGACAAGCCGGTAAATTAAGGGAAGCCGATGTATATTTAAGGAAGCCGGTATATATGTTATGTTTAGGGAAGCCGGTAATTTTTAGGGGAGGCGATATATTTAGGGAATGTGGTATAGGATGTCGAGGTATTTAGTAATTTCACTATAGAATTTTGGCGATGACCTTTCTTTTTTAGGTCTAAAAGATGTCAGAGCTTGTTTTTTTGCACTTTTATGCCCAATATTTTCCTGGCGATCACTTTTTTTTAGCTTTCACACCTTGTTTGACTTTGTTTTTTGGAGCTCCACATTTTACTTTTGCTTTTTTTAGGTCTCATATTTGTACTTTGAAAAGTTAGGCAAGTCGGGGGGAATCGAGTTGTATGGATGCCTCGCCACTGTAAAGTGCATAGAAAGGAAACCAATATTTTTATAATAATATATAAGAATACATGAAATTGGTAAATATACTAACACACTACCTTAAAGTACAATCCTGAATAAAATGACATATTAAAACGAACAAAACAGAGCAACACTCTGTAGTGAACATAGACAATGCACAGCCACACAGCAACTAATGGCCGTAGAAAGCTGGAATTCGGTAGGTTCCTTGGTGAAAGTAAAGGAGTACTAAGATATCTTACAATTTCTAAATTCTTACGGGAATAAGAAAAACGGAATATTTATAGTCTATCCAAGAGCTGCTGCGGGCTCCAATTCGTTACTAATATAGGGCCAATTTGTAGAGATGTAAATTGAAAAATTTATCACACATTCATACATCCATAGCTTCACGCTGTATCCCGCATATAGCAGGATAGACAGAGGGAACCTAGTGTTAAGACATTCCGTTCCCCATTTTCTGTTTGTTAAAAATTTAACAATTTGTTATTTTAATATTTTTAAAAGTATTATTTACCGACTGAAGAACAAAAAGACGTATTAAAATTTGACGTACCAGGACATGAGGATTCGTCTCTAGGAAACCACCTCAACTTTATTGCCCACTACATTATACATCCTACTCTTGTCTGCCATTTCTCTTGCTGCCATATTTAAGACACTTAGTTCTCTATTTTTCACCCGATTTAGACATTGTATATTAAGTAACGAAAATAAACGCCGCAGTTTGCCTTACCAGGGAAAAGAAATGAAGTGGCGCAGAGGCACATGCGTGCGACTGTAAACGCAACAGGTTGGAAATGGAATTTTTCATTTCCTGGGTTTGGTAATAAGGCAAAGCGCGGCGTTGAGTTCCGCCACTCAGCACGCAATGCCTCAATTCGGCGGAAAGTGGGGAACGGAATTGTTGTAAGAGAACGGAGTGTCTTAACACTAGGTTCTCAAGTTTCCTCTGTCTACCCTGCTATATGCGGGTTACAGCGTGAAGCTAAAAAAAAAATCGAACCTACAACCGATCTCGTTTAGCTAGTGTCTACGTCACGATAGCTTAGTATGATGCCATAAAAAATAATATATTGTCGATAGATATAGCACGTGCGAATATCAGTGTAATGTACGTAAGTATACAAGCATTGCTGTTGTTTATGTGTTTTATGTAGTCGTAAAACGTTCCGCGTCCTCTGATCTTACTCCAAATTGTTGCAACAGTATTATTAATAATGAGACGTTATTCTGTTGGAATATTTTAAATTATCTCGTTTTGCTCGTGAAGTTGTTTTAAAAATAGAGTTTTTGGAATGGTTGGATGATGAGTGAAGTGATTCTTTCGGGTGTTGTTACACTGACACTCAAAGAATTAAGTTAAATTATGTTTCTTGATGTCATGAATCTAAATCTGGAGGCTTTTTTGCTCCACCAGGCTTCAGTTTTAATGGATTGAGAGATGCGGGTATAAGTTTGAGTTTCGAGTAAATTGGGAAAAATATCAAAGATCAAAAATCCAAGTCCAAGCGCCTAGAGCATATAGTAAGCTATATGCTCTAGGCTAGAGTACTTGGATCACTGACAGACAACAATTTATAAACATTTTGCGTAATTTTTCCCAAAACAACGCGATTTCACTTAATTTTATCCCGTATTGTTATGCGAGATAAAATAAATAAAAAATAGTAAAATAAACGTGAAATAGGTGGTCGGAGAGAATAATGCGTCAAGACACTCCGTTCGGCGCTTTCTGTCGAAATTCCTCACGACGCGTAGTAACTGGCGAAACTCAACGCCGTACTCTATCTTACCAAAGCGAAATAATTATAATATAATCATTCTCGAGATTCATATTATAATAAAATTAGACAATAAATATACGTAGAATATACAAAAGTAATTTAATAGTGAACCACCCGCAATTTACCACCCATGTAGTCAGTGTATTCATTTAGCATACATTATAATATGATTTAGTTCCTCCAATCTCTGTAGTGATGTAGTAATTTGCACAATCGGATTAATTCTAATTATTCACCGGCACGCCGCGCGCCGGCTGGAGCGTCTGGACGCGCTATCTGTCTGATAGCTTAAGATTAGTTCACAATTATGTTATTATTATAGTAATTAATATTTTAAACAAAATAATAAAACGAAAAGGTAGATTTTTAGGTATAATTCAACTACTCGTGTGATCTTAATGAAATAAAAAATAATCATCGAAATTCAGGTTCATCCAGTAAAAGACACATCAAAAATTAAGATTATTAGTGTCCCCGTTGCCTTTAGTAATGTACATGTCTCTTTATATAAACATGGTTGTCTAACGCATGATAGTGTGTGTAACTATTATTTCATTAATTTATTTAAAAAAATATTAGCATTCTGCACTCCTTCTCGATGTAAACTATAATTGTGCCAAATTTCATCTTCCTTTGTCCCCTTAATTTTCATCAAAAAAAGAAAATCGACTTCAAATAAAACGCACTGTAAAATTAAATTATTATGAGTAACTCTACTATTCGTCTAATCTTAATTAAATATAAACAAGACCACATCAGAAGCGTTAGCTATCTTATAGAAAATAATTATCGAAATTGTTTCATCCACTAAAAAGTTATAATACCTATTTTTAAAATCGGGCCATAAACGTTCATCGTGGCACAGTAGAACAGTTTCTGATTGTAAAGACAATTAGTTATGGGTTCGATACGCACAAGAGAGAACTAAAAAAAAAAATCGTCGATAATTGAAATAAACTGATATTGAAGTTAAAGTTTTATGTACCTACTTTTTTTTCATAGCTCGATTTTTTCATATGCGTAAAATGTGTGACCCTGAGGCATCGAGAAATTAGTGAAAAAACACTCCGCTCTTCACATTCCGAAGGAAATCGAGACATCGAGAAATTGAGCGGAGAAATTAAAATAATTTTAATAAAAATTCCCCCGAGTCAAATGAATGGAACTCATAACCAATCTACCTTATAAGTACCTTATAAGTCAATATACGAGTACAATCGAGGATGTTATAGTACGAATGAAGAAGAACGTGCTCAGGTGGTTTGGGTCGAGAGGATGAGTGATGAAAGAATGGTGAGAAAGCAAAGGTGAGCGGTAACAGAGACCGGTTGACCTTCGAGAACACAGTATCAATGATACTGGAGGAAGGTCACGTAAGAAGCATGAGGACCCCCCGGAGGGCAGGCACGAAGAGGTTAATGACTGTGGACGAGGCGAAAGAGGTATGCAGGGACCGTAGCGTTTGGCGCTCCGTTCTCTCTGGGATAAAGCGTGAAGTTAAGTAAGTCAATATACAATTGGTCGTATTATATCCAATAAGATTTACTATTAGTTAAATGTTTGTTTGTTTTTGAGTACAACTGTAATCGCAGCTTTAAAGGCACGTGTGTGATGATCATAAATTGTGAGGCATGCGCGCGCGCTGCAATCTTTTGGCAGGGCGCAGCTAATAGCCAACTCTGATATACGCCGAGTGGATATAGTACTGTACGCATAAAAACCATAATAATATAATGAGCCGAATAAAATAAGCCAAATGTATAGAATACAATAAGCTGAACTAAAGTAGCCGAATATAAACAGCCAAATATACTTAGCTAAAAATTATTAATTTTCATTCGTTTTGGCGCAACTAATAGCCAACCCTGATGTACGCAGAGTGAATATAGTGGTACGGTATGCATAAAAAGCATAGGAAAATGTAATAAGCCGAATATAATTAGGCAAGGTGTGGCACAGAGGCACAAGCGTGCAACATTAAACGCGACAGGTTGTGGGTTCGATTCCCATTCCAGGAAATGAAAATATGAAATATTTATAATAATTAATATTTTATATTTTCATTTACTCGTTCTGGTAACAAGGCAAAGTGCGGTGTTGAGCTCCGCCACTCAGTGTGCAATGCCTCAAATCGGGCGAAAGTGGGGAACAGAAATCTTAATCTTAGATTTTGAAGATCCCTTTGCTTATCTTGCTATATGCGGAATACAGCGTGATAATTATTAATTTTTATTCGTTTTGGCAGCGTGCACCTAATAGCCAACTCTGATATACGCCGAGTGGATATAATGGTACTATACGCATAAAAAGCATAGGAATATAATCTATCGATTTTATTACCTTAATAGGATTATTAATTATTCGCGGCGTTGAGTTTCGCCGGGCTTCTTCTCAGGCGCAATTCAGGCGGCAAGTAGGGAATAGTGCCTTGACTCATATGAACGAGGTGAAAATAGTATACAAGGTAAATTTATTTAATATAAACTATTATAATTATCTATTAATAAATATTGTAACTGTTTACAGTCGCCATGCATCAGTTAATATGTGACTTATATGAAACATTATGTGTAATTTATAAAACTCGCGCCATAAACTCAAAAAAGTTTAGCAAGTTGGTGAAGCCTGTCGCGGCGCAGAGGCACAAGCGTGCGACTGTAAACGCAACAGGTTGTGGGTTCGATTCCCACTCCAGAAAATGTAAAATTTAGTATTCTCATTTCTTGGGTTTGGTAACAAGGCAAAGCGCGGTGTTGAGTTCCGCCACTCAACACGCAATGCCTCAATTCGGCGGAAAGTGGGGAACGGAATTGTTGAAAGAGAATGGAGTGTCTTAACACTAGGTTCTCTGGTTCCCTCTGCCTACCCTGCTATATACGGGTGACAGCGTGAAGTTAAAAAAAAAATATGTTGGTGGCGGAACTCAACACCATCCTATGTCTTACCAAGGGAAGAAAATTAAGATAATTAAAATACAATTATGCTTCGAGTGAAAATCGACCCACGTCCAAACACCTAGCTACGGGTAGAGCTTATAGACTGGCTTCCTAAAACAATTTATAAGTTGTTTTAACTGTTGATTTCAGACTTTACGCTAAAACAGGGGTGAGCAACCCTCTCAATAATATTATGTGACTTTTCATATTTCGTGTTTTTGTAATGTAATGTTCAAAAAAATCGACATCAAATAAAATGCATAAAGAAAAAAATTATTACGAATATCTCAAAAACAACAGATACTAACTAAATTTATATGGGACTACATATACATATATAGCTTAAAAACTATCAAAATTGGATCACCCAGTAAAAAGTTATGCGGATAACAACAAATACAATTGAATTGAAAACCTCTTCTTTTTTCGAAGGTGGTTAAGTAATTGCTAAGTATTTTTTTTAGCTTCACGCTGTATTCCGCATATAGCAGGCCACAGACAGAGGGAATCAGAGAACCCAGTGTTAAGACACTCCGTTTCCCACTTTCCATTGCTTGCTGAGTAGCGGAACTCAAAGCCGCGCTTTGCCTTGTTACCAAGTACAGGAAATGAAAATACTAAACTTACATTTCCTGGATTGGGAATCGAACCCACAACCTGCCGCGTTTACAGTCGCACGCTTGTGCCTCTGCGCCACGACAGGGGTTCTAAATAATGTTAGCCCATTATTAAAAATGTTGTCCACCCCTGGATTAGAAGATATCACAACAAATAACAAACACTATTGAAATGCAAAGAGGATAAATCGAACGCAGGCAAGTGTAAATGTCTTGGCGATAGTACACGCTTTTGATTATAAATCACGTCTCTGCGGTCGTAATCAGTCTGTAGCGTATGTGTGTATTTATATATTTCTTCTTTGTTTAAGATATATTTGATTGGTTTTTTTTTTGTTTCACGCTGCATCCCGCATATAGCAGGGTAGGCAGGGGGAACCTAGTGTTGAAACACTCCGTTCCCCACTTTCCGCTGAATTGGGACATTGCGTTCTGAGTTACGAAACTCAACGCTGCGCTTCGCCTAGTTACCAAACTCAGGAAATGAAAATATTAAGCTTTTACATTTCTTGAAGTGGGAATCGAACCCACAACCTGTCGCGTTTACAGTCGCACACTTGTGCCTCTGCGCCGCGACGTCTGGCGTTAGTTGATTGGTATTATAAATATAAATATGTATTTACTTTTTGAAGTGCTTATATCATACACATTATAGATGAGGAAATGGAATATCAATTATATTTTGTATAATTTATTGTTTAGGGTTCCATTTCAACTCGACATGTTTTTTTTTATTAAGGAAATACTTAATATATCTGACGTTTAGGAGGCCAAAGCACGAGCTCCATCCAACTCTCCTAAATGGCAAAAAAATAGTGAAATAAGCTACCCCTCTAAATATGCCAACTACCCAATATCGAACTAATTAAATAATTATCAGTATATATATTAATATTATAAACGCCTGTCGTGGCGCAGAGGCACAAGCCTGTGACTGTAAACGCGACAGGTTGTGGGTTCGATTCCCACTCCAGGAAATGAAATTTTAATTTCCTGGGTTTGGTAAAACGCGGCATTGAGTTCCGCCACTTAGCACGCAATACCTCATTCGGCGGAAAGTGAGAAACGGAGTGTCTTAACACTAGGTTCCTTCTGCCTACCCTAATATATGCGGGATATAGCGTGAAGCTATGTATGTATGTATATATATTAATAATTTTAAAAGTATCTGCCTGTATGTTTATCGATTAATCCGTGTACGTTTTGGAAACAGCCAATTCGACATTGATGAAACTGTTATACATAAATTTAAGCATTCTCAGAACTTACTTTATCTTATTTTTATTTCTTTCTATTATCAAAATTCCTATTCAAAAAATTTTAGATAATTTCATTAACATGGCTTAAATTAAAAAATAAAATAGATAATGTTTTTAGGTTTTACAAAGTGTATTTTATGAGTTCTTAAAGTGAAATAGGGAATAATAGGTACATACATACATACTAGCTATACTAGCTTCACGCTGTATCCCGAATATAGCAGAGTAGGCAGAGGGAACCTAGTGTTAAGACACTCCGTTCCCCAAATAATAGATCTTTTTCCCAATGATTGTCAAACAGTACAATATCCCTGCATGATGAGACATATAAACGTATAGATAAAAAAAATCATATTTTTAATACAAACGGTTTTGTATTAAATAATGTATTTAATAATAATTTTCGAAGACACTTTGATAATTTTCCTAATAGGAATTGAAGCCACTAACAGCAGAATAATGTGACATTAGTTTTTTATTCTTTTTAAATATACAATTAACATGCTGATGCTATAGACTGTAGACTAGACAACCGATACGACTGCCAACATATTACGATTGCTTATTGCCAGCAATCAAGCTCAGCGGTGGAAAAACTTTTAAAGTACGGTTAGCACACAAATTTTACATAATAAAATATTTTTTTAACTTTTACCTTAAAAATTACCCTTTTTAGGACAACATTTTTGTTGGTTTAAGAATAATACTTAGTTGTGGATTTGATCTCTCACCCGAGGAATAGTCTCAGGTTTTCTGCGATAAAGCAGGTAGTCAGAGAGGAAATAGTATTAAGACCCTCCTTTCTCCAATTTCCACCCTGAATCAAACCATTGCGTGTTAGGACGGAATTCAACGCAAATATAAAAAAAATATTTTCATTTATCAACAGATATCTTAAAAGGAGCCGGAATGTGAAGATCCATTAATAGGTACTTACGTATGACGGTAATAGACTTCCCCATATTTCGCCCCTTGTTAAGAGGATACAATGGCTACAGCGATGTAATTGACAAAATGCGGCTTTGGTTTACGTTAGAGACAATTGAAAATTTTTTGACCATTTAAATACTCGAACATACTTTAATTACGATAAAGAAGTGACAATATATATTACATTTTTTCTTTTTATGTTATATTCAATTTATTCGTGCTTCTTTCCTAATTGTTGCTCAGTTGAGGGCCGATTTCTTGAGAAGTTATTGTATAAGAAGTTATTATATAAATTAATTATTTAAACTTAGACATGAAGCTAAACTTTCAAAAATGGTAGATGTTAATTTAATTATTGTGCGCAATACTGTTGTTCTTTTCTAATTAATATTTTTGTGATATAAAAATATAATTCCTGTAGCCAAATTATTTTGTCTTATATAGTGTAAGCCGTTGCGCGCGGTGATTGAAAGAATTATTTAAAAATTACTCATTAACTGCGTATTTTAATTTTATTTTTTGATCGTTGCAAGTGATTTGGTATAATGTAAAGGAAAAAAAATTGATCATTCACATAAAGTAATGTAAAACATTATAAAATTGACGTAGATAATCAAATGTATACAAATTATTGAGAAAAAAATAATTTAAAAATACAAAAAAATAAAACGAATCCATAATTGCTACAACACAAAATACAAAAAAAATTAGAAGCAACTAACCTTTTATAGACACACAATATTTTCCCCCAACAAATTAAGTTCTTACACTTATTTTTCAAATTAAAATGAAAAAAAAAAACAAATACGTCAAAATAGCCGCGAAAAACGTACTACCAAATAAAGGCGCGGCACGACTCGCGCGCAACGAGTAACTATACCGCACTGGCTTGACACAATAAAGTTTTAACGTTCAGACGCGACGCGGGAATTTCATAATAACCATACGTGATTGAGATTAACGTGTTAACATGCCAACTAACTTCACGCTGTATCCCGCATATAGCAGGGTAGGCAGAGGGAACTAGAAAACCTAGTGTTAAGACACTCCGTTCTCTTAAGTTGTTCATTCCCCACTTTCCGAATTGAGGCAATGTGCGCTGAGTGGCGGAACTCAACTAGATTTGCCTTCTTATCAGACGTAGGACATGAAAGTATTTAATTTTTTTTTTGAGCTTCACGCTGTATCCCGCACATAGCAGGGCAGGAAGAAGAAACTAGAGAACCTAGTATTAAAACTCTTAAGATTTATGTTCCCCACTTTCCGCGGAATTGCAATGCGTACTGAGTACTGACTGGCGGTACTCGATATAGCGCTTTGCCTTGTTAATCAAGGAGAAATACTGAATATTTATTATTTTCATTTCCTGGAGTGGGAATCGAACCCACAACATGTTACGTTTACAGTCGCATTCATGTGCCTCTGCACCACAACTGGTGTAAAGTTGCCAACTAACATGCCAAAAACCACAAATCTATGGATACTAGATATTTATCGTTGTATTGCGGCCAAATTACACTAAATCTTTATAAATTGTGCGGTGGATTTGTATATTTTCAAGGTATATATATAGGTTATTAGTTTATGCCACCCTTGTTATTTTTTGTTTTGGCGGGCTTAATCATAACAGTTGTCAGTTCCTACATACATACATAGCTTCACGCTGTATCCCGCATATAGCAGGGTAGGCAGAGGGAACCTAGTTAAGACACTCCGTTCCCCACTTTTCAGTCAAAATTGTCAGTTCCTAAATTATATATATGTGATATATATCATATTTACTGCAATTTCACTCTCTTTTTACTTTGAAATATTGGTAAGTGTCAAGCGATGGTGGGAAAGCGGCAAACAAGTTTAGTAAGTTTAATCGACGATCGATCGACGAATCGAATCGAATCGAACGAATCGAACCGATTGAGATTTAAGTCGACGTGTATATACAATTGTTTGAATGATAAACAAGCATTACGATTGCTTTATTCATTCAAAAGAAAATCAAACATTTTCAGATAAAAAAGTATTATAATAATATAAAAACAATATTTATATTCTGTTCCCCACTTTCCGCCGAATTGAGGCATTGCGTGCTGAGTGGCGGAACTCAACGCTGCGCTTTGTCTTGTTACCAAATCCAGCAAATGAAAAAATCCATTTCCTGAAGTGGGAATCGAACCCACAACCTGTCGGGTTTACAGTCGCACGCTTGTGCCTCTGCGCCACGACAAGTGGGTAACGAAGTGTCTTAACACTAGGTTCCCTCTGCCTACCCTGCAATATGCGGGATTCATCGTGAAGCTATGTGTGTAATATGTATGTATGTAATATTTATTGAAAAAAATTTAACTTAAAATATCTGCCCTAAAAAGTATACATTTTCAATTTATCAACTTTTCATGTCTGGCACTGGTATGTATCATTCACAATAATTACGTTTTCATAAACATTTATATAGCTTCACGCTATACGAGTATCTCGCGGTAGCGGTGTATGCAGATTTTTTTTTTTTTCGACTGTGTAGTATGCTGTTGGCCCTGTTGGCCTCGACAGCGTCACCGGGTTTTGTGGGGAGCCGAGCTTGAAGAGCTCTGACCCTGCCTTGGCCTCCTCGGGATGAGGACCATCAACTTAGAACTGCAGTGTCACAGGGGCGCCTCCTGCGAGGCCGAACCTCGGCTTGCGAACACTGCTTGTAGTGGGGGACTTTGCTTTCGCTCGGCCCGAGCTTAAGCCTACTGGGTAGGGCGTTTGATGCCCTGTTGGATTTTAGTGGCTTGACCCGGTCGCACCGAGGCGTGATCGAGCCGTAGAAAAGTAAGGACCTCGTCTCCACCGGCGGGGACGGTGTTTGTGTCGTGTGCGTCTGCGAGTGTGTTGGATCCTACCTGTATGTTGCGGATCGTTCGCGAGAGTAATGGCGTCAGCTTCTTCTGTTAAAACGTGTCGAGGCCTACGGGGGGTGTATGCAGAGAGAACCTAGTGTAAAAACACTCTGTTCCCCACTTTCCCACCTGCATGCTAAGTGACGGATGTAAACGCCGTAGATACAGATAATTATAGGTTTATTTGCGAGATAACTTTTCCTGCTGTATCCAATTTACAAAGCGGGCCAATAACACCGAATTACTGTTTCGTAACTGATAATCGTAAATATTTATAGTAAAAATTTCCTTTGCGATAGTAATATTTATTCTTTTGGCATCTATATGGGATTATAAAATGTCTTTACTAACTTTGCGTTCATCGATCTATTTGGTATATTCATATCACTAACTATATTAATACCATTGTGGCGTCAAAAGTCAATGTCAAATAATACATACATACATAGCTTCACGGTGTATACGCATATAGCAGGGTGTTAAGACACTCCGTTCGCCACTTTCCATCGAATTGAGGCATTCATTGCGTGCTGAGTGGCGGAACTCACCGCCCCGCTTTGCCTTCGTTACCAAACCCAAGAAATGAAAAATTTCATTTCCTGGTGTGGGAATCGAACCCACAACCTGTCGCGTTTACAGTAGCACGCTTGTGCCTCTTTTTTTCTTTTTATTTTTATTAATAAAAAAATACATGGTATTTTTTTGATCGTAAAATAATCTATATCTAATATTTTTGAAGTTTTAAAGTGCTAATGGAACGCATGGCTTAGTGGTCAGAGCGCTTGGACGGTTTTCAAGAGATGCGGGTTCGAGTCCTGCTGCGTTCAAAAGCTTATACGTTTCCTAAATAAAATCTTATATAGATTTTAACTAAATAAAATCTATATACTCGTGATTCTTCACGTGATTACCTGTGAATACCTGTGAATTCGATCCCACTGGGGGAATGATCATATTTAAATTATTTACATATCTCAGCTCTAGTTAACTTTATTTATCGTATGGAGTGCCGGAGCACTCCATAATAAATATCCTTACTAATATTATAAATGCGAAAGTAACTCTGTCTGTCTGTCTGTTACGCTTTCACGCCTAAACCACTGAACCGATTTTGATGAAATTCGGTATGAAGATAGAACTAAACTTGGGAAAGGACATAGGATACTTTTTATCGCGAAAAAAATGATAGAGTGGGTTGAAATAGGGGATGAAAGTTTGTATGGAAGTTCCTTATTGTCAAACATAAAATCATGTAAGGTTGTTTAACTGTTTACAACTTCACCACATAAACCACTTAACCAATTTTGACAAATAGTCTAGACCTTGGGAAAGACTATAGGATACTCCTTATCATATCGCGCGATATAACCGAATTTTACGCGGGCGAAGCCGCGGGCGGAAAGCTAGTATCAAATACGTGTAAAAAGTCCAGAGCGCGCGTGTTAAAAATAATCTCTAAGTTGAGTACAAAATTAATTTAAAAAAACATTAGTTTCATTCAGCATTTCATGAATTCATTGCATTATAGAGAGATGAGCTCGGAGCAGTGCCTGGATCATCCAAGTGTAGGCTTAAGGGGCTCATTTAATATGCGAATTAAGAGGCCACCAATATTCGAGCTCCTCCCGTTATCTAAACATTTTATCCAGGTCCATGGTTTTTTCCTTAATAGCGGATTATAGAAAACATAATATTAAGACACTTCGCTTTCACTTTTCACTCGAATACATTACGTTTTGACTGACAAAACTACGAACTTATACGCACTGTCGGCTAGTGGCCGGCGACCAAAGTATAGGCAACTGTGGCCAGAAGACCGAGCCGAGTGACAGAAAATACAAGTAAGTATATATATATAGTATATATAGTAAGTTACAGTCGTCGTCGACCGAGTTGCAGGTGACTTGTCGACGATGCGTAGAAGCTCAAAATGCCCCGCTTTGATATGCCAGAGCGAAGAAATGATTATGATCAATAATGAAACTAAAAAAATAATATTATCTTTGCGAAAGATGCCTCTAAAAGATAATATATATGTATTATATGTTTCATATAAATAAATACCTTCTTCGAATAATTAACACTCTTGTACTAAGAAGCTGATGTTTTGAACTTTTAAATTATCCCCTTCCTGTTCGTGGAAGCGACTGTAAAAATCTATTAAAGTGCCCGTTCAGTGTAGGTCTGTGTATGTTTATGACGAGCAGTACAATCTTACAAAGTGCTTGTTTACAGACTTAATTATTCATACATCTCCCGCGTTTAGGATGTTTTTTTTAACTAGATTAGTTTTTCCTCAAAATATATAAATATGTATATTTCTTAACATGTTGGTTTGATCTTGAATTGAATAAAGTATAGTTAAATAATATTGAAGTTAACTATCAGTTTCTTCAAAGAAAGGGATATAGAAGAATAGGAAGAAGGAGAGAACAATCTTTCTCTATATAAAGGGAGAAGACAGAGAAAATCCTCAGCATTCCTTGAATGTACCATTCGGATTCCGGTATGGGCTGGGTTAATCTCGTAGCAGAGAGAGAAGCTATTAAATCCAAGACAAAAACAATTTTTTACTCTATGTAAGTCTAATTTAAAAAAGTACATACATACATAGCTTCACGTTCTCCACTTTCCGCCGAATTGAAGCATTGCGTGCTAAGTGGCGGAACTCAACGCCGCGCTTTGCATTGTTACCAAACCCAGGAAATGAAAAATTTCATTTCCTGGAATGGGAATTGTACCCACAATCTGTGGCGTTTACTGTCGCACGCTTGTTCCTCTGCGCCACAACAGACGTTAAATAAAAATTAATATTTATATAAATATTTTAGTTGTTTATTATTTTTTTTAAATTAATTCTTTTCACATAATCTTGTTATTCGGCCTGACATTATATTTATCCGGCGTCCCGGTCCGCGTCGCCCGTAATAACCCCGACATCGGGCGGCATCGCGCACGAAGAATAATAAACAAAGGGGGATCATTAAAATTGCTATTTCGGGTCGTCTGCTCACGACTAACTAGATATCAACTGGTTGACGTGTGGTGCGAGTTACGAGAGACTGTGTTTACATTTAATTTATAAGGTATATAAACGTAATATCTAATAAGTTAATTTTGAAAATAATTTTTAAAAACATATTAAAAAATTTAACGCAACGGGACTTGAACCTTGTCTCTCGGAAACCGTACAAGCACTTTGACTACTAAGCCATGCGTTATACACGCGAAGAAGAAGACACAAGTTCGAGTCTCGTCCCGAGTAGGGTGTTAGATTACTCATCCCGTGAAGCAATGGGAGATGAGGAAAGATGAATATTTGTTAAAAAATCTTTTTATCTTTATATTTAGCTTAACGCTGTATCCCGCATATAGCAGTGTAGGCAGAAGGAACTAGAGAACCTAGTGCCGCGCTTTACCCAGGAAATGGGAATACTAAACTTTTACATTTCCTGGAGTGGGATCGAACACACAACCTATCGCGTTTATAGTCGCACGCTTGTGACTCTGCGCCACGATAAGCGCTCTTTTTATCTGTGTTATATATTTTTAAATAATTAATTTCTAAATTTATTGCTTCGAAGTGGTATTTTGCAGCGGTCTGAGATCATAAGTAATCTGGATCTCTGTTTAATTTTTAGTTAAACCTAAAACCCATAAAAACTTTATTTATTGAGTGACGAAATAATAAATTCTTATTATTGACTATATTAATACATATATCAAGACGGTTTCGGTAGTTCTGGACTTTTGACGGATATAAATGCAACTGTCCCATACAAATTACGCGTAGGTACACACAGGTAAAACGACTGAAAACTTATGGTTATGAATTTCATTTCAACTCGGGAGAATAATTATATTCATATTATTGTCAATTCTCCTCTCAGATAACAAGGCATTGTATTAACTTCCGTCACTCAACGTCCAATTGTCTCTAATTCAGACGAAAACTGAGGAAAGGTGTGAATTACCACGTTTCTCTACCTACTCTTCTGCATTGAGACTCATAAAGCTGAAATTGTTAATATGTGTAAGTTATTAACTTGTACCAAAAAAAAATCTGGCACGACAAGAGATCGATGCATGCCGTATATTTATACCTACTATAGGAACAATTAACGATATTAAAGGGTTAGTAATAAGGAATAATTATATTACCACGGCGTAATATAATTATTCCTTATTACTAACCCTTTACATTATGAATATACTTATTGTAAATATTAATTTTGTTATAGGTGAAGGTCGCTGTAGTACTACTGGACCTTTTTAAACATCCAATTTCTCAGTCTAAATTAATCTCTTTTTTACCGAACAATCCTCTTTTGTGTCTTCTCCATACAACGTGACATTGGCGAAGTGATTTTTGCTCAACTGGCACGCTGGAAGCGCCATAATTTAAGAACTGAACTGAACTATTGCTACGTAAGATTTGGTTAAATAGTCTAAGACTATAATAAACAATAGACTAAAATGTAAGACATTTTTCTATTTATATTTGTAGGTAGGTATATAAATGTATGAAATATCGAAAGTATATTAAATATCGTAATTATTATTTATAATAGCCTTATCTAACCATATGTAATGATTTCTCTATTGTCACTGTTTGAGTTCCTTTCTCTACTAAACCATTTTTACCAAAATTAGAAATAACATTCCTCAAGGAACTATAAAATACTATATAAAAAAATACTTCACGCTTTATCCCACATAGGATATCCAGCTTAGTCGGAAAGAGCCTAATGTCAAAACATCCGTTTGCCCCTTCCACCCGAATTCCATAGTGTGTGTTAAGTGGCGGAAATTAGCAACGTATTTATTTTGTCTTACTAAAACGTAGAAATTAAAACAATTTAAATGAAATTATTACCTTTATTAGGAATCGAATCGACAACCAATCGCGTTTATTTTCACGCTAATCACTAATGTAAAATACCCTCCACTCACATTTGTAACGATATTTTTTCCATAAAATATTAAATAAACTGTTTGTTTTAAGTGTTCCTTAGTTAAAAATCAAACTTCTTTAGGAGTTGTTAAACATTTTTAAACTTTTTGAGGCGCTTTTAGTAGGTAAAGTATGTATTCGTGTTACTTTAAAAAAAAAGAATTGTTATTATATGTAATTCCGATCAATAAAGACTGTTATAAAAAAATACTTTCACATGTCCCACTGCACCACGTTACCTCTTAAAAAAATATAATAAATAGAAAAAGCACACTAACCTTTTATTTAAAAAAAGACAAACTCTCCGCTAATTCAAGAAAAACACTTTTTCAAGCACTAGTAGTATAACGTATGCAATATAAATGAATTATTGTATACAATACGAACGCTTTATATGAGTTTACAAGAAGCCGTATAGGGGGAGTTACATTAATAATAATGGCTAATCCTTTCTTAGGTAAGTGAAGGAAACACCCTTAGAGCATTTCCTTAAGTAAGATCATCTTTACGTAATAAAATGGATCTTTAACTACGTCATGCTTATGAAATACGTATACGCGATATATAAGGCTCATTATAGTTGTGAATTAATTATATTTTTGTTAGCTTCACGCTGCATATAACAATGTAGGCAGAGGGAACCTGAGAACCTAGTGGTAAGACACTCCGTTCCCCACTTTCCGCTGAATTGAGGCATTGCGTGCTGAGTGGCGAAATCAACGCAGCGCTTTGCCTAGTTATCAAACCCAAGAAATGAAAAAATAAACTGTTCCATTTCCGGGAGTGGGAATCGAACCCAAAATTATTATAAAGTTATAAATTTTATTTTTTTAGTTAACAAAATTATTATAAAATAAATTTATAAAGTTAAATAAATTATTATAAAATTATATTTGATAAGAGCAACTGTTGAGTTAATGCCACTTAGGACACAATATCTCGAATTTGGGCGGAAAGCGGCAAAAGCTCTGAAAAATGAAAGACTCTGGGTTTACTGTGACCTGCTGCTGCAGGATAAAGTGTAAAGAACTGATGACTTGTCCCTTTGAGGGTACGGGATTAGAATACAATTCCACTCCGCCGCTGGGTCTCCGTCTGGCTCGCGACCACTGTCTGTATAATGTCTATAACGTTTCTATGTTGTGTTTATGGGTTCAGATATTGACCTGAACCCATAAATAATTTAATTGCAAATTCCACGGTTTTTCCCGCAGAGCAGGATACTTAAAAAAGACCTAGAGAAATCAGATACTCCGATCACCTCTTCACGTCCCAAATGGATAATTTATATATAAATAAGTGAAGCAAAAACTTTGTACCCCTATTTACGAAAATTACGCGGACGGAGGAGCATAAAATTTGTTATTAACGTAACAATGGGGGACACAGGTTTAAATAAACACACAGCGTGGACATTTTAAATATAGGTATTTTCATTAAGCTCTTATTTTTTTTGTAACAATCAAATGAAATCCAATGATTAATCATTTAAACCCAATATTGCAATTTAAAAAAAAAACAACTTCATTAAATAAATTGTTTAGAAAAATTTAGAATTTTCGCTTATTCTGTGACGTTTAGTTTATCATTCATTACAAATATATTTATGTTTAGTAAATCAACACTGCAATTTGTCTTAGCAGAGCAGGGAAATGGAAACAATTTAATATTCTCACAAGTGGGTATGGAATCCACAACTATCGCATTCAAATTTTGTCCCACTGCACAAAAATGAACCATAAGGAAGAAAAAATTAAATAAAACAAATATAATATTACATTTATAAATAATATATATATATTTTTCAAGTCAAGTTAACAATTTTTTAAAGCTCAATCACATATAGTCAAAAATTTAATTACACATCCTTCATCTAAGTCAATAATCACATTCTTTTTGTCACAAATCATAATTGAAATAATAGTGACGTCTTTCCAAGTCTCTTATTTCTACAATATCAGTTTTGAGGCGCAGTTTTAGTATCTCTCTCCATATTGCCTCTCTATGCTCTTTGTTGGTGATGCCCATTCTTAGTAATGTATTGTCATTTATACGAACGAGAGCTCTGCCTGTTATGTCATGCTGAAACAATTTGATTTATTAATTAACATTAAATTTATATGTGACAGAAACATTTTGGATCCTTTTCATGAAAACTATGCAGATGTAGTATTCATATTTGTATGTAGAAGTACAATAAATCAGTAATTTTATAATAACATATCAGAAGTGTACTAAATTAATAAAATATATATTAGTCATGCTACCACAGATTTGATTTTTTTCTCTTTCAACATTTCCGTTGCCCACTTTCTGCCAAATTAAGGCATTGCGTATTGAGTGGCGGAACTCAATGCTGTGTTTTGCCTTATTACCAAACCAAAGAAATGAGAATACTAAATTTTACATTTCCTGGAATGGGAATCGAACCCCCAACCTGTCGCGTTTTCAGACGCACGCTTGTGCCTCTGCGCCGCAACAACATACAAGAATAAATATATGTAAAATATAATTAATGATCACAATTAAACAGATATACAAAAGTTTTTTAAAGTAGCACCCACTTTACCCACCTCATGAAACCTTTCCCAATATAAATTGTAATAATCGCTACAATGACGACTTAGCCATTTCTGTACATCAGCCTCAGTCCACAAATATACTGCTTTAGGACGTGTTGTTTTCACCTGGAATTTACATATTTAATTGCATTACAAATTACAATAACGAAAATATTTATAACAAATCATTTACGATGAGTACTTTACATTGTTACTATATTCACCTTAGATTTATTAGAATTTAAGCTGGCGTCTTCAACCATATTTAAATATACAATACATACGACTAAAAAGTATTAAAATATTCAGAATTAAGGACTTATTGTTGACAAAATTACAAAATTAGGGAATGTTTTGATATTATTTACACAACAACAAATTACTCATTCATTGCCATAACATTTTACCACAGATAACAAGAATAAAAATGACGTTTTGACAGATTCAAATGAGTTTTCGTTCTTTTCGCGATTGTGAAACCCAGTATTTATTTAAAAATATATGCAAATTTTACTGATTATAAGGAATATAACCTATTATTTATACAAAATAAATTAATTTTTTTCACGACTTCAACAAATATTTGTAATTTTATAATCTACTTTAACTGCATTTCATGTGTCAAAAATGGTAATAGCAAGAAAGATTAGTTGGTGCATTTGTCATTTGTAGGACTAAAAATTGTTTAATTATATTTGTGTGTAATTTTGTGCCGAGTATAATGCTATATTAAATAAATATGGCTCAAAATCTACAAAAGAAACCCTCTAAGGGTATTTTGAAAACCTCCAGGAGTGTAGATAACCAAGATGGAACGCCTTCAACGAGTAAGAGACCGAAAGAGCAGAGGTTTGATGAAATGAATATAATAGAGACATTTCATCCACCAAATAAGGATTATGGTCATATGAAGGTTGATGAACCGAAGACGCCATTCTCAGAGGCCATAGATGGAGATTTGGAGCCAATAGACGAATTAGATGCAAATATTTTAGCAGCAAAACTTGCTGCTAGTATGAATAAACCGCCTAAATGTGTCGAACCAAGTGAGAGTGATGATGAAGAAGAAGAGGAAGAAACAGAAGAAGCGCGAAAAAAAAGACTGGAGTTTGAAAAAAAGAGAAAAATGCATTATAATGAATTTCAGGTATTTAGAAATTATTAATAAGAGATTAATGTATTAAATGTGTAATGAAAATGCTGGAATTCATTTGTAATATTATTTATGTAGAAACTATATATAAGATAGTTGTCACAAAAAATTATCACAAAGCACTTATGCTTATCTATTACCTACATATAGGTTTTTATTACCTATAAATATAATCAGTAATTACTCTTTTTCCATTGTTTACAGCATTATTATTAAAATAAAATATTTTTTGTATATGTAAAAATTACATTTTATATGAAATTCAATTTAATATCAGTAAACAATAACATAAATTACATACATACAAAGCTTCATGCTGTATCCTGCATATAGCAGGGTAGGCAGAGTGAACCTACTATTAAGACACTCTGTTCCCTACTTAATAATAACATAAATTAATTTATATATTTATGTTGTTTTTGTTGCTTTTGACTGTATTCCGCCTGTGTATGTAATCTTGACAGAGGGAACCTGAGCACTTAATATTAAGACACTCCATTGTCTTTTAACGTTTTCATTCCTCACTTTCCACCGAATTGAGGCATTGGGTGCTGAGTGGCAGAACTCAATGCCGTGCTTTGCTTTATGTATTTTTGTTATTTATTTTGCAGGCACTGCAATTAGCTCGGCAATTAATGGCCCAAGAGGAAGAAGAGGAAGATGATGATAAAGCAGAGTCAGCAGCTACTTGACTATCTAAAAAACTTCACATTTCATGCTAAGTGTTCATGCTGGTATGTTTTTGAATTATTAATTTATGCTTTTTCCTACATAATATGTCAGAAAGTTAGGTTCTCTTTGATACTATACCACTCACTCTACTACTACTACTCATTGTGTGTTCAGTGGTAGAACTTAAAGATACACTTTACCTTACCAGAACAGGCAGCAGTGTAAATAATTTAAATATAATAATTTCCCTGTATGGGGATTGAACTAACAACCAAAATGTTTACAATAAATATTATTGTTACACATAAATAACAAGAAATATACATAAAATGAATATTTTATAGATATACATTTATGATGTGACACTTTTGTGTTGCCAATGATCTATTGTATAATATGTGGTTGTGCCAAGTTTCAAATTCTTAAAAGTTTATATATAAATACTATTTTGTGTCAAACTTTTATTATTTCATTTGTAAGAAGAAATGTTTGTACCTGGTGATTTATGATATATGCCATATTACACAAAATCTTAATAAATTATAGCCTATGTTGATGTAAAGGCTATATTATTGTAAAGTTTCATCTAGATCTATTCAGTAGATTTTACATGAAAGAGTAACAAACATCACTTAGGGCTATAAAACCATGTAGGGTTATATAAACCTCATAGGACTCATTTTCATTACAATTAATATATATTTATAAAGTAGCATGGAGTGCAGAAAGTGGAGAATGGAGTGTTTTTATACTGAATTTCATAATATTGAAAATAATAATGTACTTAGCCATTATTTAGACTAAATCCAGAATAACTATTATATATTGATGTGAGACTAATTAAAAACAAAATTATTAAGATGCCAATACACAGACTTTAGACTGTACTCCCTCGGATACAGACTAAAATAAAAAAAAACATGTAATAACTTAATATAAATGGGTAGACAACGGCAGCGTTACTTGACATTAGGTTCTCTTTGAATTATATATATATATATATATATATATATATATATATATATATATATATATATATATGTATATACACATTTTATATAAAACCAAGCTATATATAAAACTAGGCTTTCTTTTGTAATAACAAAACAAATAAGTGGCTAACTAATATTTATTTAAGAGATAATAGTAATTCCAATATGGTTATACAAATATTGTTCTTCATATATTCATAATATTTACCCATTTAGTTACATTGTAGACTAATTGGCTTTAGTTGCAATAATACCTTTAAGCTTAAACTAGTTAATAATATTAAGCTATGTAATACAATAAAGAAAAACAGTGAAAATGGACATATGACTGTAAACATGATTGGTTGCGGGTTCAATTTTCACTTTATTATATTTAAATTATAATTTTTTCTTTTTATTTAATTTATCCACTCCACTGCCTACCCTGCTATATACGGGATACAGCGTGAAGCTATGTATCTTGGTGAAAGGCGCAGTACCGAGTGTCTAGACATGTAAGAGTGACTACCAATTTCTTTGCCCATCCTGTGAGAAAAAGCGTGGATTTAAAAAAATATATAAAATCGTTAAAATCTTTTTCTTTTGACAAAAAATTATATTTTTGTAGTTTTAATGTGTTAATCACACACATACACATATAAAATTTTTAATGTGACCGGAGTCGAACCCCCGCCTCTTGGAAACGCGTTTTATATCCAGATGCATTGAAATTCTTATATGCTTGTTCCAACTTAAACACTCCGTTCCCCACTTTCCGCCGAATTGTTGCATTGTTGTTGTGTGCTAAGTGGCGGAACTCAACGCAACGCAAAGGCCTTGTTACCAAACCCAGGAAATGAGAAATTCCATTTCCTGGAGTGGTTGTCGAACCCACAAACTGTCGCGTTTACAGTTGCACGCTTGTGCCTCTGCGCCACGACAGGCGTTGTATTTATAATGCAAAAGTTGAATAATACAAAATACCCTTCTTGTATTCTATTCAGTGTAAATAGATTTTTTCCTTATTCACGTGATCGTAAATTAAGCTGACAGAACAAAGTAAATCTAAACATAATATTTTTAATTTATGTACTAGAGATATGATTGTACGACCACTATATAAATTTTCCTATTCTTATCGTCTATTAGTAATATTACTAATTAAGACATTATCCTGTTTAGATAACCAAATATTATTCAAATAATTTGATATTTGAATAATATTTTGAAGTAATACTGTGGACTGAAATAGTTCTTGACCCATACATACATACAGATTATGGGTTATTAAAAAATTAAAAAGCTATTAAATAAATCATACCATAAGTGGGAACCAATTCCAAGAATTTTTTTCTTTTTATAGTTTCACGCTGTATCCCGCATATAGCAGGGTAGGCACAGGTAACCTGAGAACCTGGTCTTAATAAACTCCGTTCGCCACATTCCGCCGAATTGAGGCATTGCGTACTGAGTGGCAGAACTCAACGCAGCGCTTTGCCTTGTCACTAAACCCAGGAAATGAATATATGCACTAAACTTTTACATTTACTGGCGTGGGAATCGAACCCACAACCTGTCGCGCTTACAGTCGCACGCTTATGCTTCAGCGCCACGACAGGCGTTACCACACATGGCGACACCATAAAATACAGTCTAATTGAGAAGTTTTCTATTTTGAAGCTAGTTTAGAAAAATACTTTTTTTAAAAGAAAAATAATTTTGCTTTCAGGAAAGAGAAGTACCAGCTTAGCAGACAATACGTTGAATGTTGTTAATTATTGCCATAGGCATCCAGTGTTCCTGTATGGCTGTAACAAAATCATAAGTGCTTATATATACAACTTATTTATAATGTATGTATGTATGTATATGTTAATTTGTGAAGGCCCTTTTCTTATCTAGATATAGATATGATTATATTTTTATTGATAATGATTGAAATTATCATGATTTTTCTTGTGATTAGATTTTGATTTCTTATTACAGATAAATATTTATAAAAAATAAAAAATAATTTATATGGCAACGCAATGTATCAAAATTGGGTGGAAAGCGGAGAACGGAATGTCTTGACACTAGGTTCTCTTTGAATAACTGTCAAGCCAAAATTAAATATACATTTAAAATGTATGATTTTTATAATTCATACATACATAGCTTCACGCTGTATCCCGCATAAAACAGAGTAGGCAGAGGGAACCTATTGTTAAGACACTCCGTTCCCCACTTTCCGCCAAATTGAGGCATTGCGGGCTAAGTGGCGTTTTATAATTCAAGAATATGTTATTCTTTTTTTTTATATAAACCAAACTTTTTTTGAAAATTAATTGTCGTTCTTTACTTAAAAGGACCTTCAGAAATTTCCATATATTATTTTTTTATTGTCACTTAACCTATATTATGCTTATTTTAATCTATGTGTAACACTATGTATGGCATAATGTTACTCCAAGACAATACTAAGATAGGCTACGAGGCGTTTAGGAATGGTTATTAGAGATTACAGTTATCTAAGGTGAGAAACTAATTATGATGAGGTGAGAAACGAATTAACTTAACAAAGGTTACAAATTAAATATATATTTTTTAAATAAATTGATTAATGAATTGAATGATTTGACATTTTTCTTCTGTGCTTTTACGTTATACATATTTGGTTTATGTTCAACAAATGAATTATTTTTTTTCATACATAAGAGTCAAAGCATAATAAGGTCTTTGGCTTTCGCGATTTTTAGTGTTTGAATGAGACTATTTTTAACTGGATTAATCGCATATATTTTTACTACTGGTCCATTAGATAAATGCGCGTGACACTGTAGAGGCCAACAGGGCCAATACATACTACACATTAGAAAAAAAATCCATTAGATAGGTATAAACTAAAGTGTTCGAAATTTCGCCTCGGATTTTCTGAAATGTAGGTTTATTTTTAATTTCCCCACTCTGGCAAGGCAAAGCGCGGCGTTAAGTTCCGCCTTTCAACACGCAATGTCTCTATTTCTAAGCATATAGCTGAAAAAAATATACACGATTAATATGATTAAAATAGTATCATTTAAAAACGTGTAATTTTTGTTTTAATTAACTATTGTAAAGTGAGTAACGCCATGCATAGTGTCATTCTTATGTAATTTCTTTAGTAGGATTAATCTTGTGGCAACATAATATATGTGGGAAGTATAAATTGATCCTTAGTCATTGTGTGAATACGCTGGTAGGTTTACAGTCACGTTTTTTTATATGTCAATGTCATTTGAGATGTTCAGTGAAAAAAAAAAAAACTATTGACATATTTAGTGAAAAAAAAAAGTTTATATATAATAATTATTAATTCTTTTGTTTAGTTTAACTTTTTTATTAACTTTAATATACATTAAAATAATTATTACAGAATGCGTAAATGCTTATATTTCATTTAACGATATATAAAATTAATAACAAAAATAACTGTCAGTAATGTTACATTTTTTGTGTGATGTTCTTAATTGATTTTTGAACTTATATTATTTTTTTTTAATTTCATATATTTCTAATTTTTTTTTCAAGCTTTAATCTTTAGTTTTTTTTATGTTAAAAAAATAATCTACCAGCTTTTCACTACATATAAATAGTCATAGTATTTTTAGAAATAAAATTAATAAATTAGTAAAAGTAGATATCTCTAACGCTTCGATTTCGAATTTAAATAAAAAAAAAGAATAAAAATATTTTCATAGCTGTGAAGTTAGCAGCGAGCGAGATTGCGAAATTCTACTTTTAGTGTAACTAACAAGCAATTACTGTTGCTTCTTGTGATAGAGCTTATAAATGAAGATATGAATGTTTTATTTATTTAAAAAACTGGATTTAATCTTCTTATGGATTACTTCAGCCGTCTTAATTAAAAAAAAATATATATTAGTAACATTTAACATGAATTAATACATATATTTTATATTCTATTAATTCTAGTTGATTGTATTTAGTTATTTATCTGTTACTCATATTAAAGCCCCAATTAATAATTAACCATTAAGTTTCATATTAAATTATTGGTCACTTGTCATTTTATTAATAAAATATTTATATGTATATTAAAACAGATGAAATATATATTTTTTCTTTTTAATATAACAGAACAAATGTATCCACCATTCATCCTTTTAAAACTTAAAATTGTCTTGATAATATGATTCATTGTATGCAGCATTGTGATCCATTAATTTAAAAATGTACTTGGAATGTGTGAAAAAATGGGACATTAACACTTTGTGACTAGTCTAGTTTATTTATGACTCTTGTTAGCTTAGATGGCTGATATTGGTTTATTTTTGATACATAATTATTGTTAAGTCGTTAAAAGTCGTCGACTATATGAAATATCAAATTAAATTAATAAATATATAAGTATTGTTGAAGTGCCAGATATGAGCAATTATATCGTAAAGTATAGTATATATATTTCAAACATTTATGTTACAGATTAAAAATTGTTACAGATTATAATTTTTATTTTATAATGTTTAAATGAAATTGCTATTTTATTTACGCACAATTTTATAAGTATACAATTAAATAACATTTATCTTTACAATTAGATTTCTATATTTTAGTGGAGTTAAAATTTTTAATTATGAAGCAGCAATTTCATCTAAAATTCATGGGCCTTATGTCATTGAAAAAATAATTATTCATATTTAATTTTTAATTATATTATAAATTGTATTGTGCTTTCTGTTTTAATCACTTTGTCATTTTTTATAAAATTGCATTTTACACAAAAATGTAAGTCGCTTTTCTTATTGTATGTGTATTTTGTAAATAGTAATAAAGTTAAATATCATATAATCTGTTGTATTATTCCTAATTGCTTACGTTTTAGACTTCTAAAATAAATTAAAAAACAAAAATAAGTGACTATATTTTGATAATCACCGATAACTATATTATAATGGGCGGAGCAAATTAAAATCTTAAATATATATTTGTATATAAAAAAGACGTCATATTATGTGACATAGAAAATTACAAATTGGTTTTCGCTATCCACCCCTTTATTCATATCACCTAGCAGTGGTGAGGCGTCCATACAACTCGATTCCCACCGGCTTGTCTAACTTTTCAAAGTGCAAATATGAGACCTAAAAAAAAGCTCGCCAGTAAAATATGGAGCTCCAAAAAACAAAGTCAAACAAGGTGTGAGAGCTAAAAAAAAATGTCATCAGGAAAATATTGGGCATAAAAATGCAAAAAAACAAGCTCTGACATCTTTTACACCTAAATAAAGGTCATCGCCAATATTCGATAGTGAAATTACTAAGTACCTTGACATCATTTTTACTACTTTCCCTAAATATATCGGCTTCCCTAAATATATATCAGGTTCCCTAAATATGTATACCGGCTTTCCTAGATATACAGCGGTTTCCCTTAATTTACCGGCTTGCCAAAATTTTCACCTCTCGCTATTGTCATGCGAAGAATAACACTTAGAATTACATAACCAAAATTTATACGTTTTTAAGGAAAAGGCAAAGGAAGGTAGGAAAAGGCTTGTTGAGTTTTTGGCAGCCCTTGTTTTTTTAAATGTCAATGTTTTATTTTTTTAGCTTCACGCTGTAACCGGCACTTAGCAGTGTAGGCAGAGGGATCAGAGAATCTAGTGTTAGGACACTCACTCTGTTCTCCTTTAACATTTCCTTTCCCCAATTCTATTAAAAATTTGCCGCTTTCTAAAATCGGCCTGCATGCAAATCTGTCACTGACATGACCTATTACCGTAAAACCCACACGTGTCGTCTGATATACAATATGCGTAGTGCGTACTATTACTATCTGCGTAAACTTGTTTTCACGTTTTCCCGCGTTTTTGTATCAAAAGTCAAATCCGAATAAAACGTTTCATTTTACCTTTAAGTTTTAAGTGTCTTTTTTAATTTATTCTAAAATTATGCTATTTAATTGTCATAATCTAATATATATTTGAATTTTAGTGAATATCAATAGGTTGTTAGTAAAAAAATTACATTATTTTAAAATTATATTTACAAAATAATTTATTGTATAAAGGTAAATTGGAACGGAACGATTCAGTTGTTAAATCATAAATGGCGGTGGCGCTTGTGTTGATCTGTTGTATTTTGTTTGAAAAAACGTCGTCTTGACGACAAAGTTACTAACTTTCATGAATTACAGTGTCGATTTTAATATGAATTTATTAAATTATGGATGAAGCCCAAAAAGATCTATCTCGATCGTCGGAAATCAAGGTAATTCGATTATATTTTTAGTTCTACTTACAAGAGTTGTTCGCAGCGATTACGATTCTTAATATTTCAAACAGAAAATTAACGTAAACCTAACAGTTTTAAATTTATCATAGGCTATACTTATTTACGTTACTTGATATGTATTGTTAAACATAAAATTGTGCCCTCATTCTACCTGTTGGCTATTCCCACCAACGTTCTCAGTATCAAAGTATCGGTGATTTATTTATAATTTTTGAATATTTTTAGAATGTCCTTCCGGATGTAGTTCATTCACAGCAGATTCCCACAGTAGAAAACGTAGAGCAAAACACTGAGTCTGACGTTGAGGCGACGTTAAATACAAGCGAGAGTCAAGTTGACGTTAATCAAGATGTTGAAGAGAGCGCGACAGAGTCAATATCAGAACATATTCCTTTCAAACTGGAATATTCTGTTGGTGAATCTGAGGCCGGGCCATCAGGGGCCTCAACATCGCACGGGTTACTTAAAGTGGAACAAAATACTGAACAATTGTCAAAAAATAGCTCTTTAAACATCCCATCTTCACATCAAAAAAGTAGTAATAGTCCCAATCCACAAGATACAAGCCAACACAGTTCTTGGAACCTTGATCCAAACCAATCCGAGGCACATATAAGTGAAGAGAGCCCGGTTATACTGGCTTTGTCATCTGACACATCCAAGGAAATATTTGGAACTAAATCACTTTCACCTGGTCCAAGTAACCATGATACACCTGAAGAATCATCAAAAAGTGAATATATAGATTCTTTAAATGAAAATGCCAGTCACAAAGAGAATGATGATGTTAAAGACACTTCCAAAAATGAGGAGAAAGGACCAGATTCTTTGGAACAATGTAGTTCAGGGTCAGAGGAAATAATAAAACTAGATATAAGAGGACAAGCTGCACCAAAATTCCCTCTTCAAGCTGCTAAAATATTTTTTGGCCCACCACCAGAAGGAGGTACCATTATAGGACACACTTTAGAGCCTTTACCAGTCTTCCAAAATTTATTATCACCTTGTCTTGTTGGTGCTAATGAGGGGCTTACGGTGGAAGAGGTGTTTGAGGAGAAGGAAGCTGACATAAAAGCAGTTTCTCCAGAAAAATCTTTGACAATCTCAGTGTCAAGTGGTAGCGACAAAATAGAACAGGATGTCTTAGTTGAAGAAATGACGGTAGAAGATGAGATGAAGGAAAAAAATTATGCAGCGACTACACCACCTAAATCTTTTGCCCCTGAAGACATATCATTTAATACAATGAGTACTGATTATAAGACAATTTGTGAAGAATATCATGCAAAGGTATTAATTCTGTGTGCGCTTTAAGCATGTGGTTGCGGCTTTATTTTTCACATTTTCATTTTGTTTTTGCAATGTTGGCACTTTTGTGGAAAAAATTATAATTTATATATGTGATAATTTGGTTTTAATTTAGCTACTAACAATATATGTTTGTGTTAATTTTATTATTCTTTGTATATAAATTTTAGAAAATAATATATTATGCTTTTATGATTATTAACAAATTAAAATTTTAGTTTGCATGTACAATATTATTATTATATTTTTGTTTCAGCATGTGTTTTAAATAAATAAAGCAACATGATATGAATGATTTGAAATTATAAATATTTGGCTATCTTAAAATCTATATTTTTTATTTTCACTATCACTGTTACAATTATTTTTTACATTTAAATAAAATTAAGAAAAAAGAAATGCCATATACTTTGCACACATAAACATGACATAATTAAACAATTTTTTTTGTACTGCTACTTATAACTTATACTTTTGCTTCACTAAAAATAAAAAAAAATAATGTCATTTAATAAATTTTGACAATAACTATACATAAACATATATTTCTTATACTATTTATATAAAGAAACATCAATGAAGTCTATATATAAAGCAAGTATTGTACATTACTGCTTTCGCTTGTATGTACCCATTCATTAGCTTGTCTGTCCTTTCAGCTTGTGCACTTGGAAGAAGCTATAACGCATCGCGACCAACTAATCGAGGAACTAACGATCTCATTGCAGCGATCGGTCCAAGAACGGGACAATTTAAAACATGAAAATGTACACCTTACTAACGAAATACAACATTTGCAACATGCTATGGCTGAGAAATCTCATTCGGACCATGACACCATAAAGGCTCAGTTGTCAGATTACGTGAAATACCAAACTATGCTAAAAGAAGATAGTACTAAGTTCTATTCCGCGTTGATGAGTGGAACAGCGTCGTTGCAAAGTTCAAATGGGGAAAAAGACATGGATCGTGAGGAAATCACTGTGAACTACTCCAGATCTGATCTTCGATCCTCTGGCTCCTCGGAGGACTTCCAAACAGGCTTGGAAAATAAATTAACAATACTTTTGAATAAATTTGATGAATATATAGAAGAAAATTTAAGAAATAAGTTACGAGAAAGTCTCATTCAGGTGTTGTGTGACGAAATTTGTAAAATGAGGGTGGACTATGACACTGAAGTGAAAGAGATAGAGGGTCAGATGAGGCAGGAGAAGCAAGAGTTTACGAAAGAGACGAGGAAGTTACGGGAGCTCCTCTCCTCGGTAAAGGCTGGTAATGCTGATATAGAGGAGTTGAGGAAAGAGTTGAGTATCAAACATGAGAAAGAGATGGAGAACTTAAGAACTTATTTTGAAAAGAAATGCTCTGATATGGAGAGGAGGTGAGACTTGCCTATGTTTTTTTAGGATAATTCGTATTTATAATTATAATCACTAATTTCTCATATTTCTTTCTTGCTGCCAGGCCTAAAGGGTAAGTAAATAAATTATTTGTCAAAGAGAGTCTTACAAACAAATTACAAATGAGACAACTCGATCTAGTGGCGCAATTTGTAAGTAGCGTAATTAAATGCTTCTTATAAGGACTGGAAATTTGAGACACGACACTATTTATAAATATCAACAATGTCACATAAATTAGGCTTAAATTGATATTAAATACATACCTATATTAACTTCTTATAACTTCACGCTTTTTCCTGTACAGCAGGGTATGCAGAGAGAACTTAGTGTCTGGACACTCCGTTGTCAGACAGACATTGAGGCATTGCGTATTAAGTGGCGAAACTCAACACAACACTTTGTCTTATAAGAGTGAAGAAATGAAAATAACTGAAGTATAATAGTTTCCTAACGCCTGTTGCGGCGCAGAGGCACAAACGTGCTGTAAACGCGGCAGGTTGTGGGTTCGATTCCCGCTCCAGGAAATGGAATTTTTTATTTCCTGGGTTTGTAACAAGGCAAAGTGAGGCGTTGAGTTTCGCCACTCAGCACGCAATGCCTCAATTCGTGGAAAGTGGGGATCGGAGTGTCTTAACACTATGTTCCCTTTGCCTACCCCGATATATGCGGGTTCCAGCGTGAAGTATGTATATGTATGTAACAGTTTCCTCGAGTGTATTGGACCCACAACCAAACCACGCTCGCCACGATAGCTTCGATAAATTTCGTCCGTTAAACGCTAATTGAGATTTCTGAGTTAATTATATTTAACTACAAGTTAGCACATACATTTTCAGTTATTCCGAGGAGGTATGGCGAGGACGTGCGTGTGTGTCGCCTGCGTGTTCCCTAGACATAGAACTAGACCTGGCAGCGGGAGACGCGAGGCGAAGGACGCGATCTGTTGACTTCCCGTCGATTAATATTGAGGTATGTGGAAAAATGTAGCTTCACGCTTTTTCCTGTATAGCAAGGTAGTTAGAGAGAGCCTAGTAATCTGTAAATTATTTATAATTTACAAACTCTTATTGAGAAAGAGAAAGCGATGATATCCTTTATGTAACATCTAAATATTTATTTATTTTTTTCTTTTTTAAACTTCACGCTGTATCACGCTGTATATAGCAGGGTAGGCAGAGGGAACCTGAGAACCTAGTGTTAAGACACTCCGTTCTCTTTCAATAATTCCGTTCCCCCATTTTCCGTCAAATTGAGGCATTACGTGTTGAGTGGCGGAACTCGACGCCGCGCTTTGCCTTTGTTACCAAACCCAGGGAATGAATATACTAACATTGCCTGGCGTGGGAATCGAACCCACAACCTGTCGCGCTTACAGTCGCAAGCTTGTGCCTCTGCGCCACGACAGGCGTTATAATTATCATTTCATTCTAAATAATTATCATTTTAATATAACCAAATTAAACAAAATGTACTAATATACTTTATATATCGGAAATTATTTGAGATACCTATCTCATAACAAATATGATGTTATGAGATAGGCATCTCAAATAAATGTTTTGTGGTACACCTACTTTCATAGGAACACGCTTTATTATGCCAAAAATTTCAAAAAAATTTGGCCATAAGAATCGAAAAGGGATGAAATCTGGAACAATTAACCCAGAATACTAAAAATAAAATATTAAAAGAAATATTTTTTTCTTCTAGACTTCTACACCAATAGAAAACACACTGAAACAAACCAACAAGAAGCTAGAAAAGCAATTGGAGGATTTGAAGGCGGAACATGTCGGGTACATCAACGAGCTGCAAGAGAGGCATAAAGAAACTGTCACCTCACTTGAAGAACAGGTAATTTTTGTTGTAATTTCACCCTTTTTCCGTGTGGAAAAAGAACGAAGAACGTAGTGGAAAAATATTTCGTTCTACACAATATAATGGTATAACTATATACTGTATTTGAGGCCTGTCGTGGCACAGAGGCTCAAGCGTGTGACTGTAAACGCGACAGGTTGTGGGTTCGAGTCCCACTCCAGGAAATGGAATTTTTCATTTCCTCGGGTTTGATAACAAGGCAAAGCGCGGCGTTGAGTTCCGCCGCTCAGCACGCAATGCCTCAATTCGGCAGAAAGTGAGGAACGGAGAGTCTTAACCCTCGGTTCCCTCTGTCTACCCTGCCTCTACGTCACGACAGGCGTTAACATTATACTATGTGTGTGAACAAAAACACAATAAAAATAAAAATAAAATATTGATATTACAGATAAACGAACTGAAAGCGCACATACAGACAGCGGACAACACAGAGGGTGGTGTGTCACTGTACCAGCAGGACATAGACCTGGAGTTAGAGAAGGTCAGTGTTACCTTTACCTTACCCTAACGCTGCCTTACCCATACCTTACCAAACACTACTTCTTTCACAGTTACCTTATGATATATTACAATTAAATTATGCTGCCTTACCTTGTGTTACATTACCACAAAATTACCTTACACTTACCGTATCATCCCCTCTTTATATCATAGTTGCGATATGTATATTAAATTATGTAATCTTAATTTTGCCTTACCTTATGTTACCTTACTAGAACATTAGCTTACGATATCTATCTATTAAAAAAAAAAAGAGCCTTACTTTATTTTACCATACCATTTCCTCTGTATCTTAAAGTACGCGCATTCTTTTTAATTAAATTGTGTTACCTCAACTTACCTTATCCTTACCTTACCGTTACGTTTCTATTGCCTTGCGTTACCTTATGTTATGTGATGGTGTGGCGGTTACCCTGCTACTGATGACCTATTGTTTACCCTAACATATTTGGACAATTTTTGTAAAGTTTTCTTTATCATATTCGTAATGTTATATTGAGAAGCTTAATTAACATATGCCAAATGATTGCTGTAATGAGGTTGATACAAGTATATTATTCGATAGTCATTTTTCTTTTGATTATACAGGAGATTGTAGAAGTGTTGAAGAATTTAAATTATTTTTTCAGTTCTTTATCAGAAATTGTCAAAATGTGAACCCCATTTATAGCACAATGAATGCACATTGTACAGTTAACGTTTAATGTACCAATAAATAATAATAACATGCACCTTAGTTGTTGTTTCACGTATTTTTCTATCATATTTAAGTGCTTACTTTATTTTTTTTAAAAAAAAGCATCAACTTTTTAATAAAAAAAAATAGCTTCACGCGTTATCTTGTTAAGCAGGATAGCGAGAGAATCTAGCAGTGGCGAGGCGTCCATACAACTCGATTCCTATCGGCTTGCATAACTTTTTAAAATGTAATGTGCAAGTATGAGACCTAAAAAAACTCGCCAGTAAAATGTGAAGCTCGAAAAAACAAATTCAATCAAGGTGTGAGAGCTAAAAAAAAATGGTCATCGTCAAAATTCGATAAAGACATTGCTTTTCGATCGACGACCTTGACGTCCTATACCGGTTTCCCTAAATACATCGGCTTCCCTTAATTTACCGGCTTGCCTAACTAAAATTTTTACCCTTCGCCACTGGTATCTAGTATCAAGACACTTCATTCGGCGCTTTCCGCTCGAATTCAAGACATTGAGTCGGAACTACCACGCTGTATTTTACCAAAGCGATGGACATAATATATATTAATTCCCCCTAGTCGAAATCGAACCCGCAATCAATCGTGTTAGTCAGACGCTGTCCCGCTGTGCCACGATAATATTCATTTCCCATTTAAGAAACTCCGTTCCTCACTTTCCGCCGAATTGAGGCATTGTGTGCTGAGTGGTGGAACTCAACGCTGCCCTTTGCCTTATTACCAAATCCAGGAAATGAAAAATTCCATTTGCTGGAGTGGGAATCGAACCCACAACCTGTCGCG
>JAKGSA010000484.1:267044-346717 GCA_033558755.1 Philaethria dido
AACAGGCGCGGGTTCGAGTCCCGCTGCGTTCAAATTTTTATACGTTTTCTAAATAAGTTTTTCGTTTCCTAAGTGTGTTAATCACACTTTAAAAAAACTTCAAAAATATTTTATATTATTATAGAACTAAATTGCCCAAAATCTAGACAAAACGTTAAATCTTCAGTGTTTAAAATAAATAAAGGTGTTAGTGATATATTTAGTGTATTTAATAACAGCGCGTTACACCCGGAACACTAAGTGCTGCCAAGTAGATTGGGGTCGCCTTATTATTGCTAGACACTTAGGCGTTGTTTCATTTTTTATTTAGTTTTTTAATTTCTTTTTTTATTTTCAATGTGTTATTCATACACTTAGGATAAGAAATATAATTAAAAATATATAAAAAATTTACGTAGAAGTAACAAACCTGCACTTCTTGGAAATCAAGAAACGCGAATTCAAAAAAACTCCATAAATACGAGTATATATTTTTTCACCTTAGCTTCTTCTATATTTTATGTGTAAGTCCCTCCAGTCTCTTTTTTACGCGTAATTCGTGGATATTACGGTAGGTTAGGCACTAGTATTCGATGCCATCGTGGCGCAGTGACAAACTTAATACGCAGTGTCTCAAATTCCGGTGAACAGAATGTTTCGGCACTAGGTTATCTAAAAAGCGCAGCAGCTGAAGCAGATATATTCAGTTTATGAATAAGTTATTATAAAGCTATCGTAGCACAGTGGAGGAGTATCTAACACGCAGATGTTTCATGGATGTTTGATGTTCATTCGGGACATTCATTATATTTCAATTTTTTTTTATTTCTGCGTTATAAAACAAAATGACTTTTGCCACTTACTACGTCATTAACAAAAAAGCGGAGGACGGAGTGTTTTAATTCTAGGTTCTCTCCGCTTACCATACTATATGGAAAAGATACGTAAAACTATAAAAAAAAATATGACTAGACGAATACGTCAATGAGCGGTAAGTCGCGTCCTAAGCACTTAAGCCTACGCGCATCGTAGTTTGGACCTACGCCAGTCCAAAGAGTTCACCATTAATACATATCTTACTACTCCCTACTCCCTCTACCTCTGAAATAGTCCAAGGTTCTTTCAGTTGTTGTAATATCACCAATGTTCACGCTATTTTGAATGATTTCTCTATAAAAATAGTTTTTTTTGTATCAATTGTAGTGATTTTGTTAGTGATTTAGTGTTTTATGATAGTGTTTGTGAGTGAAATGTGATGAGGTATGCCGGAACGTGATAATTTTTGCTTGAATCATGTAAGTCCTTTTAGATCAAAATATAAACTAAATATGATTTTGTGAGGTTATAAAATGAGCATAGCTTTATAAATATGTAATTCTTGTAAGCAAGTTTTTATTTTATTTTCTCTTTTTAACTACACGCTGGATCCCGCATATAGCAGGGTAGGCAGAATGAACCTAAAAACCTAGTGTTGAGACACTCCGTTCTCTTTCAACAAATCCGTTCCCCAAGCAAGCAAGTCATTTTTATGTTTGATGGTTTTGAAATTACTATAATTTTGTAAAAATTACATGTTACGTATATATCAGGATATTTTAATTTTATTATTTGATCGTTAATAAATGAGTGTTGGTGAGTGAAACCAGCCGAAGTCTCCCTAGATAAGTTTTCTAGATATTAATAATATTTTACTAAGTCATGGAATGTTAAGGTGTTTCTTCTCATATCTTAACTTTAAAAAATCTTTAAGACGTATAAATTAAAACTAAAAGAATTACTTACATATTTGAACTTACACGCTTACGTTTTGTTTATTTTAAGCTGTCAATATGGCAATACGTATAACATTATACAAATAAACCCTTCTTACTGTCTATGTAAACGACCGTAAATCATGATACATATTTCTTATTCTACATACATACATAGCTTCACGCTGTATCCCGCATATAGCAGTGTAGGCAGAGGGAACCTAGTGTTAAGACACTCCGTTCCACACACTCACCGAATTGAGGCATTGCGTGCTGCGTAGCGGAGCTCAACGCTGCGATTTGCCTTGTTACCAAAACCCAGGAAATGAAAAATTCCATTTCCTGGAATGGGAATCGAACCCACAACCTGTCGCGTTTACAGTTGCACGCTTGTGCCTCTGCATTTGTATCTTGAATATATACATCACCATTTATGAACAAACATATTAAAAATTTAAATACCCTTTTTTATACTAATAGTTAATGTAAATAGATTAGTGGTACAGTCATCAACAATATGAACGTATATCTTAGTATTCATCGGGCGTGTCGCCAAAACAAATGACATTTTTCGCGTGATTGACCCCGTTCTGGACCACGCTGTACTATCTCGACCTATTATTTTTGTCATTTATTGATATTAGCTAACTTGTAACTCAATGCCTCAATTTGGCGGAAAGTGGGGAACGGAAATGTTGAAAGAGAATGGAGTGTCTTAACACTAGATTCTCTGGTTCCCTCTGCCTACCCTGCTATATGCGGGATACAGCGTGAAGTTAAAAAAAAAGCTACCTTGTAATGGGTCTGTCGTTTTGTAGATAGTTTTGAATTCAAATCCTATTTGAGGTTCTATTCAGCTAGAAATATGTATGTTATGTTTTGCATATTGAGATGCGTAGAGAGAAAATAATCTATAAAAACTTACCAGGCGTGAATAAGATGATACATCTAAAATGTATTTTTTTAAAATGGTAGACATTTTTGAGCTAAGGTTTTAATTGTAAATACCGTTTTTATTTTTTATGTTACTTAAATACTTTTTTTTATCTCTTTTAAGTGTTTCATTTACTTGATGATTTATTTAGTCTTTCATTTAACTAGTGTCCCCGTTGGCGCGTTAGTAACGCGTCCTAGCAACGTTTGTATATGTCACTTTATATAAACATTATTTTATTAATTTAATATATTTTTATGTATTATTTTAATCATTCTGCACTCCTTCGCTACATAAAAGTTTCATTCTTCTCCGTCCGTGTAATTTTCGTAAAACGGGGTCCAAAGTTTTTGTTTCACGTATTTATATATAGATAAATTGTAATACTTATCAACCTATTCACGTCCGACCAACATAACAGAGCATTATACAGGAAGTGAAACGTGACTGTCATCATTAACTAATCATTATATTTACAAGTTTTAATAAACAAACATTATTTAATAGCCCTTAGAAGACAATACGTACACTTATTAAGTACTTGGCTCAGTAAATAAAAAAATAATATTTGACTTAGTTCTTATCACGAAGGTATAAGGTTTATTTTCGCGCAACATTAAGTTATTTGTTTTTATTATAATCACCAATGATAAGGGTGGGGTCATGATCCATATTCTATATATTTCTTGCTTGTAGTTTAAATGCAGATGTTAAATGAATAAGTTAATATTTATTTTGTATTTTTTTAAAGTGTTTGGTTTGATAAGTGTGAAGTGTAAAATGGCGGATGTTATTGTAAGTGTATAAGTGTCTTTTTTAGTTTTACGCTTTATTCGTTAGAGGGATTTTTGGTTGTTCTTATGTCGTTTTCATGGCCAGTTAATGATTACTTTCTAGTTGTATCTATATGCTTAGAACATTTGTTTTTTTTTTCTAGGATTAAAACGATTTTTCCTTTTACTAGATATTTAGCGTTATATATATTGTTACCAAATTACACAAAATATTTATAAATGTAGCCAATGTGTTATTCCTATGTATAATCGCTTAGTAGATTTTGCGTGAAACAATAACAAATATACATCTATACTTATAGTATAATGACATTCATAATATGAATAGGACAGAAAATTCCTTTCTTATTATAAACGTTTTGTTAGGTAACATTGTTTGCGTGAACAATGAAAAGTAAAATTCCATATTTTACCGTTTTCGTAGAAATTTCGAGGAATCCTCTCTTAGTGTAGGGAACAACACTCCCTGAGGAGCCTATATACCAAATGACAGCTTTCTACGATTAGTAGTTTCGACTATTCTTTGTTTGTTAGTTCTAAGTAAAACAAGAGTTTTATAAAATCAAAATCAAAATAATCTTCATTTTAATAGACACTTACAAATAGTCAATTATCGTAAAGATGTCAGTGTTGTCAGTCTTACAACAAGCTACCACAGGCTCGAATGATAATTCTGCTGAGAAGAGCCAACGAGAAACTCAACAGTTATCCTTTTTAAATATATATTTAATATACAAATAATGAAATATTTTCATATACAATTTTCTCCTTAGGTACTGTTGTCGGACCCGGACGCGGAGTTGTCGAGTTGGCCGCTAGAGCTCGTCGCGTTGCGGGATCGAATCCACGCTGAGAAACCGCAAGATAAAGAGGTTAGTAGTTTTTAAATTATCTAGTAGTTCATTTTTTATTTCAGGTTTCAATGTTTTTTTCTGTGATTTTTTTGCGTAATTAAATATATCACTTCAACTTCAAGTATTATTATTGTTACCCTTAAACAAAAAACTACATTTGTCATGTTTTTCTAAATTCTATTCTATTCATTTTCTAAAGTAAAGAAACATTTTTTATGTTTAAAAACTTACCTAATTTAACAACGGGTCGAACCAGTGCCTCTTGAAACATTTTTTAGTTATTACAATTTTTCTTGATTTTTAATTGACTTAAAAAAATCGATCTTATTTTTTTGGTATAATCTTAATTATACGAGTATAAAGGCCTAAACATTTCCTCATCTAAAACTAAGTGTAACTAAAGCATAATGTAAAAAACAATTAATTTTCGACACTGCATTTAAAATTTAATGATTAATTATAAAGAACAATCGACTTCAAAGAACATCCGTTAAAAAGTACAATTATTACAAATAACTCAAAAACTACTTGTCAGTTCTTAACTAAATTTAAATGGGATTACAGCAGAAGCACTAGCTATCATATAAAACAAATATCATCAAAATTGTTTCACCCAGTAAGAACTTATGCGGTAACACACATAAAAAAAACAAAAGAATTGATAACTTCCTCCTTTGAAGTCGGTCAATTACAATATATTTAATAATTAATTTATAAATTACAAGCAAAAGTAAATACTGGGCCACAGTGAATATTTACAGCATCTGTCACATCTAAATCTGTGAGTCGAATCCATTGAGCTTCAACATTAATACGCGTGTCAGTAATAATAAAACGTTGGGCGATTTGTGATTTTTGTTGTCAATGGCGACGGATTAAAGTATTTATGTTGTAGATTTTACGTTATTTATACGCGAAAAAATAGACGAATGATTATTTAATTTATTTCTTACTGTCCCAACGCCTGTCGTGGCGCAGAGGCACAAGCGTGCGATTGTAAACGCGACAGGTTGTGGGTTCGATTCCCACACTCCAGGAAATGGAATTTTTCATTTCCTAGGTTTGGTAACAAGGCAAAGCGCGGCTTTGAGTTCCGACAATCTGCACGCAATGCCTCAATTCGGAGGAAAGTGGGGAACGGACTGTCTTAACACTAGGTACCATCTGCCTACCCTACTATATGCGGGATACAGCGTGAAGCTATGTATGTATGTCTTACTGTCCCACTCTAGTAACACAAACTGCGAAGTTATGTTCCGCCATTCAACAGACAATTTATTGACCTCGGGTGAAAAGTGCGGAGAATCTTTTAACACTAGGTTCTGTTTTACTCAATGTTATGCGGGCAAAATATGTGATCAATTTGCCTATTCTTGGTTTACTTATAAAAAAAAAGGATGATGCTAAGTTAAGTTGCTCTGTTCGGGATTTGAACCTCGCACCTGAAAGACAAAACTTAATGAAAAGTTTTAGATAACAATTTATATACTTATATATACAACTTCACGCTTTATCCCACATAGTTGTAGTATTTAAACGGAACCAAGTGTCAAGACACTCCATTAACCGCTGTCTGAATTCGAGACATTGCGTGTAGAATGGCGAAATTCAACGTTGCGTTTTGTCTTATCAGAGCGAGACAATGAAATCGTATAAATACAACATTCCCCTTCATGGAAATCGAACTCACACTCATGTGCCACTATAACATAATGGCCTCTAAATCTAAAATCTAAATAACAAGATGACTAATTATAATAAAACAGAAAGTCCTACTGTCCCGCTGTTTATAAATCTATGGCAAAAGATATAAATACCCGCCACCCTCGCATTCCCCTCACATGAGCGCATCTACGTGCATGGCGTCTAACTATCGATTGTTTTTTTTTAAATACTTTAAAATAATTAAAATGGTGCATCGTTCGTTTTAACTGACTTCTAATAAAGAAGGTTCTTATTTTTCTTCTTTTTTTTTAACTTCACTCTGAATCCCGCATATAGCTGGGTAGGCAGAGGGAACCAGAGAACCTAGTGTTAAGACAGTCCATTCTCTTTCAACAATTCCTTTCTCCACTTTCCGCCGAATTGAGGCAATGCGTGTTGAGTGGCGGAACTCAACGTCGCGCTTTGCCTTGTTACCAAACCCAAGAAATGTAAATACTAAATTTTACATTTCTTAGAGTGGGAGTCGAGCTCACAACCTGTCGTGCTTACAGTCGCACGCATGTGCCTCTGCGCCACGACAGGCGTTCTGATTTTGATTGTTGTTTTTTGAGTTATGGCATAAATTATTAACGAGTGAATCAGTTTTGTAGATTTTTTTTTTTATGATAGTTAGCGGTAGTGAGGGGTGAGAATTTTATAAAGGTAAGCCATTTACAGGTAAGCCATTTTAGGTCAGACATTTAGGTAAACCGGTATGTATAGGTCAGACCTGAACGACGTTATTGGATGTTATGTTTTCGACATTGCGACAAATGTTTACAAGTTTTTTTAGCATTCACATTTTCTGTTTTCTTTTACAATCTCCACCCCAAGTTTTTGACGTCCTTTTTTTAGTACTCACGTGTTCGTCGAGCTTGTTTTTTGGCAATCTCACTCCCACATTTCTTTCGACCTCATTTTTTTGGGATAACAAAAAGTCGAGCCACTAATTTATTGTAATTTGTTGTAATTTTTACTAAAGATAAGGCGATAGGAATACACTGATAACTAATTTTAATGTGGTCCCAATTAAATTTAGTTAAGATCTGACAAGTAGTTTTTGAGTTATTATTAATTACTGCACATATTAGTGCATTTTGTTTGAAGTATGGAAGGTGAAAAAAAAACTTTTGAAATATGATCACATCTTTATTAGTCTCGTCTGCTTGTTTAACTTAGGTGTCTTGTTTCATATCAATTGCTTCAATAATCGTTTGTAAGCAAGTCTCACTTTGCATAACATTTTGCTATTTTTGTATTGTCAGCGTAATTTCTTCTTTTGTTCCGTCACTTAACACACAGTATTTCGAATTAGTATGAGTTATTTCTTATCTATTTATATACTCTCACTGGGCGTGAATAAGTTGATATTTAAAACATGCATAGTTTTAAGGGTAGGCATTTTAAAATTTAAGCTTTATCAATAACTTCAAAGTTTTAGATTTTATTTTCGATTTCGAAAGCGTTTTTTCACAAGTTTCAACACGGTGACTTGAGAAAAAATAAATAAATATGTATTGACATTTTCTCTCCATTTTTAATGCCATCACGGTGCAATTTGATATTATATGACTGTATTCCAATGATATCGGGTTTGATTTCCAATCGGGGCCCTTATAATATTTAAATTATTTTCGCTCTAGACAGATAAAGGACGTCGTTGTTTTCGTCATTCAACACCTATGTCTCAAATACACGCGGAAAGAGAATAACACTAGGATCCCTCTAACTACCCTGCTGTACCGGAAAAACATGAAAATTAAAAAATAAGCATATTCTACCATACACCTATCTACGTAGACACATACTCGTAGCTCGCGGGTGAGTGAACTGACGCGCTAATTATACGCCTGCATTTACGATGTCTAATCAAATGTCACGGCGTTGTGCCCGCGTCTTGTACTGCATTCAACATTAAACTGCCAGTTAAGGCTTATTGGTGGGATTAAATGGCGCTAAGTTACTTTTTAACCGATTTTTAAAAAATGAGGTTCTCAATTCGATTGTATTTTTTTTCGGGTACTAACTCTGGCGTAACTTTTTACTGCGTGAACTAATTTTGGTGATCCTTTTTGTTATAGATAGTTAGTGCTTCTTATGTGGTTCTAGTTTAAATTTAGTTAAGATCTGATTAATATTTTTTTGAGTTATTCGCAGAGATACTTTTAATTTGACGTCGGTTTGTTTACAATTTTAATTATTGAAGTGAAACTTCATTAACATCGTTGTGCTTTGGAATAGGATGTAACGAAAATGCGAAACTAAAAAGATACGAGCACATAGGTATGTAGGAAAGGTTGTAAAGAATGTAACATAATAATAGATGATAGCCTTTTAAGTAATCTATTGACGCCATGCACCTTACGCTTTTTAAATATATTTTCTTCTTTGTAATAATTTTTTTCACAAAAGCGAGATTTTTAGTTTTTTGAACTATTAGTTATTGATGTGAAAAAACCACATGTATACCTACAATTAAAATATTCGAATGAAAGCAGCGTCACGCTTTATCCCGCATATCAGGGTAGTCAGGGACAGTATAGTTCGTTGTCCTGTCGTCGCTCTCTACCCGAATTCGACACATGTATATGTACACATATATATTAATTGGCAGAACTAACGCCACGCTTTGTCTTAATAGAGAAATGAAATTGATTTTATTATAATCGTCTCACTGAGAAAGAGTCGCACCCAGTTCCAATCATATTTTCAATAAGGCACTGGCTAATACGTAACTTATAAACTTTGACATATAAAAAACAAAGGAAATAATAAAAATAGAGCCATATTATTTATAAAACTTTCGATTTTTACTCTACATCTAAACTTTAGTTCAAACATACATTATGTATGTTTGATCTAACATCGTTTTTTTTTAAATAATAGAAGTAGCTCTTGAAAAAAAAAAATAACATCATCCAGACCTTTTCTTCAGCAAATCATAATTTTATATCTATCTTATGCTTAGTTCATAGTTAATATTAAACCTCAGTTATTATAGTATCATAGGACGGTGTTAGTACATCTAATGCGTGTCGGAAGCTAGTGCATAGACGTCGTAGGCGGGCGGTATTAGCGTGGCGCTGTGAATTTATGTTGTGTTGCCTGTTATGTTATATATGGACTTACATTTATATGGTACATTTAAATAATTGTTAACAGTTTATTGGACTTCGAGCAATGATTATATTTTACATACACACATACATAGCTTCACGCTGTATCCCGCATATAGCAGGGTAGGCAGAGGGAACCTAAGAATCGACGTGTTAAGACACTCCGTTCCCCACTTTCCGCCGAATTGAGGCATTGCGTGCTGAGTGGCGGAACTCAACGCTGCGCTTTGTCTTGTTACCAAACCCAGGAAATGAAAATACTAAACTTACATTCCCTGCAGTGGGAATCGAACCCACAACCTGTCGCGTTTACAGTCGCACGCTTGTACCTCTGCGCCATGGCAGGCGTTGATTTTATACGAGTATTAATTGTTTTTATTTCTGTATATTATTAAGACAAATAGCGGGGTTGAGCTCGGCACACAACGTGAAAGGTACAATACGAGGTTCTGTGAAGAATTTTGAATTAGCACTTTTTACACAAATAAATCTTAAAGCGTTTGTATTATATGTCATGCAAGAATGATTACATAATAATATTTTTGAAATTTTTATTGTGTGTTTTCATTTTTAAAATGTAAGGAAAAAATATTTTTCCCACATTTCTTTTATAAGTTTTAACTTAGTTTTTTTCGTTTTCGGTTTGCCGAAACTCGACTTTACGTCGGTATACTCGTATCTATATATCCCGTCCTAAAGCCTTCAGGAAAAAGGATATATAGATTACCCCTATCTCTGTCTCCTCCCTCTCCTTCTGCGTGTGATTTTTGTAGTTTGTGTACTTGATATATGGTTATTTGGTGTGTGTAGATTAGATGATAGGTGAAGTGTGACGGGTGATTGCTTACCAGATTTTGTATGTGTTAATTGCTGCATAACAGTCGTTGACATATGTAAACTTTCTTGTGCGTCTCTTGTGGTTTTTTGTGTGCTTGGTATGTTATTCACAAACACAGTGTCCCCTAATACTTTGCTGAGTATGGTACTTGTGTGAAATGCTGCTAGTTTTAACTTATATTAATAAACATTGTCATTTCACACATTATATTATTCTGTACGGTATTTGTATTTTTTTAAAAGAGTAGTATATTTTTCTCTATAATTTATAATTATAATTTATAGCAATATTCAAGAACTATTCTTTACTAATAATTAAATTCTAAAATATATCGCCTGCTGTGGCGCAGAGGCACAAACGTGCGATTGTAAACGCGACAGGGTGGGTGTGGGTTCGATTCCCACTCCTGGAAATGGAATTTTTCATTGCCTGGGTTTGGTAACAAGGCAAAGCGCGGCTTTGAGTTCCGCCACTCAGCACGTAATGCCTCAATTCGGCGGGATGTGGGGAACGGAGTGTCTTAACACTAGGTTCCCTCTGCCTACCCTGCTATATGCGGGATACAGCGTGAAGCTAAGTACGTAAAATATAATAAATTTACATATGTGTGTCAAAGATATGACTGTAAACGCAATATTAACTGGTATGCGACGTCCAGGAACTCATAAAACTGAAATTACCTAACATACGGAACTATGTCTAACTATTACCTCTATTATTAGCTGTATAATGAGACATGTCTTGAGCTTTTATTTGTAGGGACTTTTTAACCGACTTTGAAGGGGAAGGTTCTCAATTCCACTTTTTTTTATGAGGGTATAACTTTTTACTGCCCCAATGTTGGTGATTATTTTTTTATATGATAGCTAGTGCTTTTGATGTGTCTCATTTAAATTTAATTAAGATAAGATGAGTTTTTGAGTTATTCGTAATTATTTTATTTTTTAGTGAATTTTATTTGAAGTCGTTTTTCTTTTTTTTGTTAAATTCTTAATTACTTTTATGTAACATTTTTGAAATTGGAATAGTTAACATTTAAAAATTATAATCTTCTTTTTTTGTACATAGCTAAGGCTGCTGATGTGTTCCTGTTTAATTAAGATAAGACGAGTTTTTGAGTTATTCGTAATTATTTTACCTTTTAGAGAGAGTATTTTATTTGAAATCGGTTATTTTTTTGGTTTAATTCTTAATTATTGAAAAAGTTAACAATTAAAAGTTATAATATACTTTACATATACAACGCGTTATTGAATGACTAACAGACAATATACAGAGCAAAACTACAGGGCGTAGAAAGATTTAATTGGGCATTTAGGTTTCTTGGGGGTGGTAACCGAACAATAATCAAAAAATTGTCTAAATACCTTTGTGAATGGGTTAAACGGTATTTTAGGTGATAATATCTATATATAAATACGTGAAGCAAAAACCTTTTTACGAAAATAACGTGAACGGAGGAGCATGAAATTTGGAAAACTTATTGTCTATATAGCGAAGGAGTGCAGAATGCTAACATTTGTTTAAAATATTGCAAAAAAATATATTAAATTAACAAAATAAATGTTACAAACACTACCATGGTTTGACATCCATGTTTATATAAAGTGACGCGTTATTAGCGCGTTAACGGGGACGCTTGCAGTTGTATCATAGTGAGTGGAAAAACTTGACACCGTACTTTGTTTTAGTAGAGCGGAGAAATGAAAATAATTTAAACAATAATTTCTCTGACTGGGAATTGAACCCAGCACCTTTCATATGTTATTTACAATCAGATGCTTATCCACAATATATTTTTTTGAAACTACTAAAATACACCTATTTCCCTAAAAATAAACAGTTCTCAGTATCACTTGATGAGATTCAGGCCATTGACACTTTTTTTTGTACACATATTTATTGTGTGTAAGTATTTTTGGCGCGTGACAATAATAACACGTGAAAAACTTTAATTTCATTGTATTCTGACGATATTATTTTTAAATTTATGTTACATTGATTATTACCAATTTCGACAAAACCGAAAAAAAGAATATAAACATGGTTTTTATGTCAAAAGAAATTGTAGTAAGTAGGAAGTCCAAGAGAACGTAGTCGAAACTCAGTTCTTCACTTTCCATCTGAAATCGAGTTAAGTTGAGTGGTGGAATGCAACGGCTCCCTTTGAAGTACGAATTAATTCTTATTAGCGCGAAGATATCCAATTATAATTCATTTATCAAAATGTGGATTGAATCTACAACCAATCTTGTTTACAAACGGACTGTGCCAAGTTATCTTTCTTAAAATATATTTTAAACTATAAAAAGAAAAATATTTAATTAATATTTTCGTGTATTTGTGTTATTTACCAGCAAAGAGTAACAGGATTTTATAATCAAGTGACCTATATTACATATTTGAAATATCAAAACGAAGTGTTTGCAATAACATAGTGTAAATATTTAATTCTAACAGCGATGATACGGGCTATGTTATCATACACCCTCATAGTGGCCAGATGCTCAAATTGAAGGGAGAGGCATTAGACCACTACAGATAATGATTTTAATTTTAAATTCATCTAGCTAGTGTACAGTCAGGCTCGGTGTTATCATAGGATTTTTTTATTAAGAAAATTTGGTGATTGCTAGTAAACGCAATTGGTTGTGGAATAGATTACCATCCGGGGGAATTATATGCAAATTATTTTGATTTTCCCCGTTCTGGTTAGACAAAATGCAGCATTGAGTTACGATATACAACACATTCATTCATAGCTTCACGCTGTATCCCGCATATAGCAGGACAGGCAGAGGGAACCTGAGAACCTAGTGTTAAGACAGTCCGTTCTCTTTCAACAAATCCGTTCCCCACTTTCCGCCAGATTCCACATAACTTCTCCAATTCGAGAGGAACATGAAGAACTTGATAGACTCTTTCTTTTCTCACCTTAAAAAAGCGCGAAATAATGAAAGCTTCGAGGGAAAAACACTCTTTTTGTGTTCTGTAATAAATTCGTAATATTTTTATGATTGTAGGAAATATTTTATGAAGCTTATTATATTACAATAAAGTAAATAAAATATTTAAGTAATAATATTGTGTAACGTGTTTGGTTGCGACAGCTAAGCTAAATGGACTGACACTGAAACTGACAGACGAATCGATACAGTAGCGCACTAAGACACGTGAGTTAGTCGGGAAGTGCTTGTGTGAAATCAATGGCTGTCTCTAGTCCTGCAAGAGAATTTTTGAATCCATAATATTTTCATATCTTCGATTTGTTAACGTACAAATCTTCAACGTACGTTTCTAAATAGGTACAAAACTGGGAAAACTAAAAGTAGTTTCTTGTTATACGAATTTCTTGTGTACTCTTTTATAACTTTTAGAATCTAATCTTTAATTCAGCAGAAAGTGGGGAGTGTCTTAACACTAGGTTCCCTTTGCCTACCCTGCTATGTGCGGGATACAGCGTGAAGCTACCCGAACGAAAAAATAAATCATCCCGCATGTGGGAATCGAACCCATAAACTATTACGTTTACAGTTAGATGCTGGCCTCTACCTAACCTTAACCTATATTTTATCCTATACAAATAAAAATAAAACCATATTATCGATGAAACTTTCGATTGCCACTGTACATCTAAAGTTTACCTCTAAAGTGTACGACCTACTAATTGCTATGACGCTCAAAGTCAAGTAGAATGGAGTGCGCCTAAGTAGCTTTTACTGAAGCATGAGGAAGCTTTATAGCGGAATATCGGTATATAGGCTAAATCTATCCACCTGGGTAATATTGTGCTAGTTTTGTAATAAAATTATGTAAGACTAGTCTCCCCGTTGTCGCGTTAATAACGCGTCTTAGCAACGTATGTATATGTCACTGTATATAAACTTAGATGACAAACCATGGTAGTGTGTGTAACATTTATTTTATTAATTTAATATATTTTTTATGTGTTATTTAAAAAAAACACTATCGTTCTGCACTCCTTAGCCATATAAACTATAAGTGTGCCAAGTTTCATGTTCCTCCGTTCGCGAAATTTTCGTAAAAAGGAGTCCAAAGTTTTTGCTTCACGTATTAATATATAGATATTGCAGTCAGCACATAACACCTGAATTCAATCAAAGTGAGAAATGGAAATGTTGAAAGAGAATAGAGTGTCTTAACACTAGGTTCTCGGGTTCCCTCTGCCTACCCTGCTATATGCGGGATGCAGCGTGAAGCTGTAATAAAAAATATTGCAAAAAAGGCCAAGAGGCCGTGACGTAGTGAGATGCTGCCTGACTGTAAAACATCATTTGTAGTAGGATCCATACCCATTTGGAGAAATTATTATATATAAATTATTATCATCTTCACTCTGGTAAGCCCAAGTGTGGCGTTGTATTCCACCACTCAACTTAACTTAACGTTTTAACTTCGGTTGATTTATGAATTTTAACTTCTTTTTTTTTATTTTATTTTTTTTAAAAAACCTTTTTTTATTTTTATTTAAAAAAAAAGGAAAGCGGGAAACGATTGTCTTGATGTAAAGATCTCTCTTACTACAAATTAAATTGAAAAAAATATCGAAATGTTCAGCTTTTGAAATATGAAAGAGTTTTTTGAAGAGATTAGTACAGTGTGATAATTGTCCTCAAGTTAGCCCTAACCAAATTAATTTGTAATGATCCCATCTACATCTCTTTCACCAGCATTTTTTAAAGTAGTAATGCCCTTGAATAAATGTATGCTGCATTTATTTATCATATAAGGTCATTCTAATGGGGTTTGAAGTTGCGACCATGGTGTAATCCCATGCCTTTTAAATGCGTTATGAGTTATAAATAGAAATCTCTAAATTGAGTCGACGGTCGCGGGTCACATGTTATCTATCATAAGGAACACAAAAGAGATAACGCCAGCAATTGACACCGACGTCACTCGATTGCGAACCATCTTATATAAGCTTTATCTATTTTAACTATGTAAGTCATATCACCGGTTATCTCTAGGATAGTAAATATAAAATAATCTAAATTGATTAATGTAGGACTAAATATAAATTTAAAAACTAACGTAATAATAGTTTTTCTTCTATTTTTAACAATAATTTTAAAATTAATTAGATATCACACACAACATAGATTTTTTTTAAATATCGGAGCTTTTTAACCCACGTCTTTTAGATAGTGTGCAAGAACATTATCTAGTTAACCTTTTTTTATGCCATTAGCTATCATCTTTACCTATATCTGTCTATGTAAGTATATCTTCCGCTAGCTGATGAACTTCTTGACGTCTGATTTGCTTCAAAATTTACGCACGGGTCCGTATTGGATGACAGTACAATATTTAATAATAGCGTTAAGCTTGATGTTCTTGCCAGGACGACCAAAATAAAAAGGTGATGGAGCACTTTCCCAAATGTGGTACAACTAAAGTCAGAGCTTTTCCAACTCCACCTCCCACAAAATCGTGTGTAAATGTAAAATAAACATGTTTCTTGTTAATTAACGGGGACACCGTTGACGCGTTAACAACGCGTTCTCTTTAGCAATGTATGTATATGTATTTATATAAACGTGCATGTCAAACCATGGTAGTGTGTGTAACATTTATTTTATTAATTTAATATACTTTTTATGCATTATTTTTAAAAAATGTTTCTGCACTTCTGCACTTCTTCTCTATATAAACTATAAGTGTGCCAAATTTCATGCGCCTCCGTCCGCGTAATTTTCGTAAAAAGGGATACAAAGTTTTTGCTTCATGTATTTATATATAGATTTTTAAATTCGATTTGTTTTATTACATCTAATGCCGTAAATAAAATTGTACAACTATCAAATTAACCAATTCTGTTTTATAGCTACTGAATAGTCCAGACATTGCCTCTTTGTTTATCAATAAAACATCGATACCATATAAAATGTAGCTAATGATTCATTAAACGATGTTTACGCCCGTCTATGAGCTTTTCTATCTCCATATATTTCCCAATTAACCTTTATTTTTTATGTTAAAATATTTTAAATTCTTTTTAAAATAACTTATGTTTTTTATAGCTGTATACTGGGACATTAGTAATTTACTATATTTAAAAATATTACAATAATTACTATTATAAGTTTAGAATTAAGTAACACTTTTAAATATTTATGATTGTAAAAAACAGTGCCATGCGTTAAATCAATGAGAACCTACCGTTCGCCATTCGGACATATTGGATCGGACGTGACGGACTTCAAAGCCACGTTTTGTTGTACCATGATTAATAATTTAATACTCATTATCATTATTAATGTTATTTCTCTTTATAGGAATCGAAACCATTACCATTTGCGATTACAGCTATAGCTTCACTGCGCCACAATGTCTTTCTAAAATCATATTTCGCAAGGCTATTTTAAAAATTAACAAACCGGAAAACGTGCGTACCCTGAAGCCCCGTTAACACCAGGAAACCTCTTCCTTTCAAGTAGTTTCGAAGTTCCCACGTGCTCCCCAGACGACACGTGTTGCGAGTCCTTTGTCACGTGGTGTGACGTCATCGTGGGTCATATTCATGATATTGTGAACTACGAAGGTAAAGTGCAGTGGAACAGTGACTGTATGTGCGATTGGTTGTAGGTTCGATTTCTAGTCTAGACTTTTACAGTTTATAATATCAAGTAAGCTGTATCTGTCTAACAATTGTCTTCAATAAATATTCGTTTAAATCGAAAATACATTTAACATTATAATATATATCACATGAATTTATTTAGTCAGTCTGCCTATAAAGTGATGTTTGGAGATGATTAGAGATAGAGATAGACTAAGTCCCATATGTCATTTTTACGCTATATCCCGCACATAGCAGGGTAGGCAGAGAACCTGAGAACCTAGAGTTAAGATACTCCGTTCTCTTCAGATTTCCAACTTTCCGCTGAATTGAGACATTTCGTACTGAGTGGCGGCCTTATTGTCAATCGTGCAGGATTATGCAAACACGAAAGTAATCTAATTAGTAATTTATTTTAATGCTTATTCTATCCTTATTTAATGTAAAGTAGGTCAATAAATATAAAATGTAGGATGTTGGTTATCCCGCAGACGTGTCGTGTATATCTGGAATCCTGTAACAGGATGCCACAGTTATAAATAGTTGCCACTGGTTAATGGGGCGCTAATATTGAGCACTTTAATTTAAGTTGTGGTGCAAAGCTACTTTGTGGTTGAGGTACAGTTAAAATGAAATTAAAATCCTATTACTGGATGGGATATTTGTTACTTTTTCTCATAAAAACTACTGAACGAATCTATGAATGATGGAAAATGTAACGTATGCATCAGAAAGACATAGGCTCCGATTTCAAATTTGATTTTGTGTAATTTGTCTTTGATTTGATAAATTGGTGTTTGGTGTGAACATTATAACAAAGTAAACAGGTTCTATGAACTTCTTAACGAACTGCCCAAGGGTTTAATTTTGACTTGTATACATTTTCTTCTTTATTGCAATGTCCGAGTGTACCAGATTTTTATCTTCATATATATTCTTTTGTCATATTTTATTACCATTCTTAATTTATTGACTCTTAATATTACTTAACTATGTTATTCTTTTTACTTCGTACAAAACTTGCAAATCATAGATTCTTATATTATTCTATTAATTTGGGATCCTATTTCATCAACCTGTACACTTATAATGTATCAAAAAATAGATATATTCTTAGAATATATACACGAAAGTTAAATAAAGTAAACGACACTAAGCTTCATTTAACTTAAACAAGCTGTAACGCCACTGAACTAAGTAAGATCCTCCCCCACATAACACTGTTTTTCTTACAAAGCGCCCGGATGTTGTGCTACTGTGAATTAGCTTTCAAAGAATTTCACATAAAGAACTGATTAAATACATTTTGCTTTAGGCTTTTTATAGTATGTCTATATTAAAATACGCTTCTCGTTAGACTACAGAAAAATTGTTTTTTTAACTTCATGGATTTAAGATACCTAGAGAATGAAAAGATCGAACCTACGACCATTGTACCGTACACGATAAATATTCAGTATTTCACTTCTAAAATAATAAATTAGATAAGATAGATATTGTGCCATTCAATGCATAAATCGATTAAATCTACGCGTCATGTAAAAATTGTAACATTACTGACGATTGGTTTTTGGCTATTCCTTATTAATTTTATATGTCGATAGATGAAATATATATATCTGCAAATTCATTTGATTTTTGGAGCTAATCGATATATCCACTGAACGGTTCCTTTCTTTCTTCTAAAAAAACACTTCTTCACAGGTTCGAAATGTAATATTAAAAATACTACAAAAGTAATATTTAAAATGCCCACATTGCGATATTCGTGAAAACCAAGACATTGAACGGTTTAAATTTAAAATCTGGGTGTGTCCATCTCATCATTTTTTATCTCTCGAGATATAGATACTGTATGTAATAAGAAATTTTTAATTTAAATAAATAAATTTTTAGTCAAATATCTTATGATGTGTTCCGGTGCGATGGCATGTAAGCCAGGTTTTCCTCTTTCCCACCCATCCTTTCCCCAAAATGTGGTGGTTCCGATAGCGGACTACTACATGGTCCTCCCCTTCCATCTGTATTCTCTAGTTTGGCAACGCATCTACAACGTCTCTGGTGTTGTAGATGTCCATGGGCGAATGTAACCACTTACCATCAGGTGGTCCTTCAGCTCGTTTGTCATCCGTTATCCATAAAAAAAAATTGTCTTTAAAATTTGTGAAAAAGCTATATATTATTGTAGTATAGCATTTGTTGCAAAGTTTACGTGGCGAAAGTGACCGTTATCGTTTAACGTATCCTTATTAACCTTAATAAATGTTACATCAAGCCACTAGGATTATGAATAACGGTCGAGTTGACAAGCCATAGGGACACGTTGTTACTTAATATGTCGTTTGAATTATAAATATATATAACATAACTACTTCAATTTTTTATGAATGCTTTTTCAATTTATATTAAGTATTTTTTTTTAATTTTTACTCATATTTAGTATTTTGAGGAAGAGTGAACTTATATGTATGACAGTGTATTCAAAAAATTGGTGGGTGATTAAAGATAAATAATTTTTAGCTAACCATACTAGTACTAAACTTTCTATTATTTGTTAATGCCATTCGTGTAGGCAAGTGAATTTTCTTTTTGTATTATTATTTTAGCCAGTCCGTGCGGTGCCTGACAAAATCATCGAAATAATTAAAAATCTAATTTATACGGGACTACATCAAAAGCAGTAGCTATCATATAAAAAAGGATTCATCAAAATTCGTGGAACTCGACGCCGCGCTGTCTTGTCACCAAACCCAGGAAGTGAAAAATTGCATTTCCTGGAGTGGGAATCGAACCCACAACCTGTCACGTTTACAGAAGCACGCTTGTCCCTCTGCGCCACATCAGGCGTCATAAGTATATAAAAAAAAAAAATAATTAATATACCTTTTTTCTTATTTTGTAACTCCAAAGCTTATAAAGTAACTTTCAACGCACTGTTCTACTAATTTGTGTACATTAGTGCACGCTTTGATATGTATACCATGTGAAATAAACGAACAGTCATAATGAGACTAATGACCTCAATGTCAGTTTATTTTTAAAATTATATTTATCTTATTGTTATGAATAAGATTTTTCTTTCTACATACATGTATACATACACAGCTTCACACTGTATCCCGCATATAGGGTAGGCAGAGGAAACCTAGTGTTAATCTTAACGGAGTATCTACTCCGTTCCACACTTTCCGCCGAATTGAGACATTGCGTGGTGAGTGGCGGAACTCAACGCCGCGCTTTGCCTCTTGCGCTTGTGCCTCTGCGCCACGACAGGCGTTTGTTTTTCCACATCTGTTATACTTTGTCTGGGTGCCATAGTGTGGTCCCAACCAGGCGGTAATAAGTTGATATGTTACAAAATGCTTACTTTTCATAACAGACATTCTTTCTTTCTTCTTCAAGTTTTGTCTGTGAATTAGTTTTTTATGTTATTTAAATATTTTGTTTATCTGAAAGTGTCCGGCTTTTTTTATCCAGCGCTTCCTCATCCTATGAATAAAGCAATCCTAATACTTATTAATATTAAAGAAAATATTCAGCCGATCAATTCGGCGGAAAGTCTTAACACTAGGGGACGGAGTGTTTTAACACTAGGTTTCCTCTGTCTACCCTGTTATAAGCGGGATACATATATATAAGCCAGACGACTAAAATGAATCACCATATATTACAACTGATATGAATTTAGTGGAAAGCCACTTGTTCTAAATATCAGTCAAAAAATATTTTTGCCCAAGTACGATTCTTTTTTGTTTTTGCCTTAACGTCTTCACAATCCGGTCTCCACCTTCCGCCCAAAATCTGACGTCACGGAACTCAATACCGCTTTATACCAAAACAAAAAAATTATTAATAATACAAATATTATAATTAACCTAAATGGGAATCGAACCCCCAACCCCCCGTGTATAAAGTCGGATTCAGTCCCACTGCGCCACTATGGTTAAAACCATGCAACACAATGATAGCAACTGCATCTAACCGTTTTCGGGATAATGAATTGTTTCTATAAGAAACAAGCTTCCCTTCAGTATCGCGCCAACCGTCGATGTAAACGCACGTACGCGTATTTACCCGTATATCTTTAAATGACTTTTTTAGTGCCCAATTAACAATGTTTTCATACTAAATGAGTATAAAACAATTGTTCTAAGTACTTAATATGACAGATTGTTACTATTGGTGTCATTTGTGTAGTGTTTTGTGCATCGTCTAAAAATATTAGTGACTGAGTGACCACATGCGTTGGTTTTGCGCGGGATTTTAGTTAGAAATCAGTGTTATTAATTGTAACTTAAATATTTTTTTTTTATTATTATTGTATATGTTGTAGCGGCGTTGAGTTACGCTGTTTAATAGGGAATGTCTCGAATTTTAGTGGGGGCGGAGAACGGAGTGTTTTGACACTAGGTTGGGTAACTGTTATATTAGGGCTGAACGGAACTTGTATATATTATATTGTATTCATATAGTCTATATAGATGGTGCAGCGTTGAGTCCCGAAACCCGCATATCAAATGATTGTATGAATAATGAAGAACAAAGTGTATCACTAGGGAGAAACCTATTTAACCTAAGTACATGATATCATTGTAGAATGGATATAAGAAAAATTAAAATATATATATATAATTTTGACTAATCTTATTATATTTAAAGCTCTTTAAAACAGTATCCTGATATTCTCATAGGAATTAAGTTAAAATTTAGTTCAAATAGGTACCCTTATCATTTCGGTTCTGTTGACATTATGTACACATACAGGGTTATGATAAGTTAGTTATAATATTTGTATATATTATTTACTTTAAATAACCTAAATTTTAAAGTAGGTGCTTTTAAAATATTCCACTTATTTATCCGTTTGTGTTTCGTATTTGTATAAGGCGTGAATATGTTGATAAATCGAAAATGTTTTCAAATGAATACCTGTCTTGGCGCAGAGGCACAAGCGTGCGACTGTAAATGCGCCAGGTTGTGTTCGATTCCCACTCCAAGAAATGGAATTTTTCATTTCCTGGGTTTGGTAACAAGGCAAAGTGCGGCGTTGAGTTCCGCTACTTAGCACGCAATGCTTCAATTCGGCGGGAAGTGAGGAACGGGGTGCCTTAACACTAGCTTCCCTCTGCCTACCCTGCTATACGCGGGATACAGCGTGAAGCTATGTATGTATGTATGTATGTTATTTAAATATTTTTTTTACATGAAAGTGTTTGTTAAGTTTGGTTTTTTCTGATTTAGTCCTTTATCGGGGATCGGAAATGTTAAAAAGAGAGCGGAGTGTCTTAACACTAGGTTTTGAGATTCTCTCTGTCTACCCTGCTATGTGTGGGATACTGCGTGAAGCTAGTCCTTTATTCGCCCTATAAATAAAGCAATTTTAATGTCTATTAACATTTAAGATGTATATGCAAGTAGACTTATCTACGTATTCACGTCATTAAATGTTATGAATAGAGTATTTTCATTCAAGTTTCGCTAGGTTAGTCTTTCTCCCTAATTTTTAAAAGCGTCCCCACGTTTTGTGTGCCGTAAAATCTGTAGCCCCCGATATGTTTATTGATTAAACTTGGTACGGAGGGGGATTCTGGATTCAACTGGATCTCTAGTAGTAAATCTTATGTGCCACGTGACTGTCTGAATGTTTGTTTAAATTATTTTATATAGGTCAATGACAGATAATTATTATCATGATTTTAAATATAATGTATTAAAAAGTAAAGTTATTATGAATAACTGTAAAATTACACGTCAGATCTTAATTGAAAACTTGTTTTGTTTTTTTAAAAATTGAATTTAAATGGGATCACATCAAAAGCAATAGCTATCAAATAGAAAAGAATCATCAGAATTGGTTCACCCAATATCGATTATACGGTAACACTTAAAAATTGAGGATCGCTTCTATTGAAAGTCGTACTTTAAAAATTGTAATCCTTGAATTAAAAACGTTGAAAAATTGTAACCTATAATATAAAAGTTTTAGTCTTAATATTTAAAGAAATAAGCGTTTATTTATTTTTTTTTAATTTATGAGGCCATTGCGCAGTGGGACAACATCTCACTGTAAGCATGAATAGTTTTGTGTTCGATCCTCAATGAATAATCATATTAAAATTATTTTTATTTCTTCGCTTTAGCACAATAACAGTATTTAATTTCGGCAGTCAACAATCTTTCGATTTCAGACTACGAAGAAAAACGAGAGGCTGCTTTTTATTATTATTACTAGTGTCCCGAGTGACGCGTTAAAAACGCGTTGTCTTTAGCTATGTATATGCCATTTTATATAAACATGGATGCCAAATCATGGTATTTTGTTTTATTAAAATAATATACTTTTTATGCATTATTTAAAAAAAAGATATTAGCATTCTGCGCTCCTTTTCTATATAAACTATAAGTGTGCCAAATTTCATGCTCCTCCGTCGGCGTAATTTTCGTAAAAAGGGGCTCAAAGTTTTTGCTTTATGTATTTCTATATAGATTTTTGCTTCACGCTGTATCCCGCACATAGCAGGGTAGGCAAAGGGACCCAGAGAACCTTGAAAAATTATTTTATTTAAATACATACTGTTCATATTCATCAACACATGTCATTGATCTCGCAGACGGACACAATTTCGTATTGTTTCTTTTAAACTATTTATATATGTATCTCTGAAACTAAACAACACTGCGATATACCCGTCGTCACTCCTCTTTTATTTATATGAGACACTTTCACACGAAAATAACTCTTAGGTACTGGTAAATATGACCTAAACTCGTGTTTGTGTTGTCCGGAAATTAATAATTCGATGTATTGTTATTATTATAAAATATTGAAGTTTTGTATTTTTTTAATGTTATGATTATTTTTTTGAAAGTTTAATATTTGTTTAAATACCTTAAGTCACATATTAATTGACGGTAAACTATGAACTATATGACTTAACCTTCATACGGTTTTCGGGTCTTTTCTGACCCATTTCAGGACTAAAACATAATTATCTTTTTAAATATTTTTTTGAGACATTTGATAATTCATGACTTTAATCAAAATCCTTAGTTCAATACAAATATTTGACTATTTTGTAAAAATATGCTAAATTGTTCGAATTATATACTTTTTTACTTTTACGGCACTGGGGTTAAATCTGACACAAACATTGAAATTAAATTTATATATGCATAGAATGATTGTTATTTCTTTACTTTTGGTGTCGACTTACCCACTATAATGATTGCATTGTACTATCAAAAGCGGCAATATAGTTTTACAATAAATATTTGGTGAATAGAACGTCTTATTGTATCACTATCGAGTAATTATTTTGTATTTGATAATGAGCGACAGTGGAATTGAAAACTGTTTGTATGAGGTGTTGAATGAATAACTTATACGAATCGGATTGAAATGTTGTGAATTCATAATGTCAAGAATACTGACTCGTCTAACAATAATAGTTCCAGTAAAAATTATCAAAATTTATTTGGCTTGGTAATAGATAAACTCAAAGGGAACAGCGATTATTAGATACATTAGATACATTCGCGAACTATGGAATAATAAGTGGGTATGTTACCAAAGCTTTATAATTCTCCGGAAAATGTGACAATATATGAGTGTTAGTAGCCGAGAAGCGAGTCACAGTTAGTAGTGTAGTAGGTAAACTACAAGGCAAACAAGGTACTCGGTACAGTTTGTAACAAATATTTTTTTCACTTAAAATTATAAAGAGTATATAAGATTCGTCATAATGCGATCCACAATAGTTAATCTCAGAGGCACAAGCGTGCGACTGTAAATGCGACAGGTTGTGGGTTCGATACACACTACAGGAAATGTACAAGTTTTGTTTTCATTTCCTGGGTTTGGTAACAAGGCAAAGCGAAGCGTTGAGCTTCGCCGCTCAACACGCAATGTGTCAAGTGAGGAACGGAGTGTCTTAACACTAGGTTCCTTTCGCCTACCCTGTTATATGCGGGATACAGCGTGAAGCTGTGTATGTATGTATGTATGTATAAGGCACTTATGCTTATTGTAATTTTCCTGGCGAATATAAAATATCTATATATTTATACTTAAAGGAAAAGTAATCCCAACGGAGAAGCGAGACATTCCCAACACAAGTGTCTTTGACTACTTACTGGGAAGTCTCGGCTGCTCAATTTGTAAAAATATTTTTTAAATAAATATCTTTTTTATTTAAAGTGCGTATATTTCTATCAAATTTTAACTAAAATAATTATTTAGTAATAATCTTTTTAAAGCGTATACTCACACTTCAAGCCATTCCCACAACATGTCTAGTTAACTGTGCGTAAATATCTTCAATGTATTATCCTTGTATAGTAAATTATACTATTCTATTCTTTATAACTACAGTAGTAAGCTTTTAATTGGCTTCCCCATATTATGATGCATTTGGCACAGATTCTCGTACAGGCCACACATGGTTGTTTGGTTTCTTCTCATCCCTTTATTTCTGAACACAGCTGGATTTATTTTGTTACACGCTTTTTGCTGTTTACTTTATTTTTTTTATTGAAGTTTAAAAGAAAGTTTTCTTTTGTAATTTTATAGGTAAAGTTAAACATACTTTTATTACTTAGTTATAATTTTAAATAAAGCCTGTCGTGGCGCAGAGGCACAAGCGTGCGACTGTGAATGCGACAGGTTGTAGGTTCGATTCCCACTCCAAGAAATGGAATTTTTCATTTCCTGTTTGATGACAAGGCAAAGCGCGGTGTTGAGTTCCGCCACTCAGAACGCAATTTGTGCACTAGAGATTATTCTATTCTAATATTTTATAACTGAGCTACGACTAAACCGAGTATGTAACAGTCATCAGATATACTATTTATGACATTGTTTTGGCTAGGCGCTATAAATACCGATAATGTTGTAATAACAACCTACTTGCAGTGGAACTTTGAGCTCGTTTTGTTTAACAATTGTAGTAAATAGAAAATATGTACTAAAATTTGATTTTATTTCAAAATAACTTAACCTTATTGACGTGAAAAATATACCGTTCCTTAGCAACATATGATAGTGTGTGTAATATTTGTTTTATTAGTTTAATGTATTTCTAATAATGCCTATCGTGGCGGAGAGCAGGACAGGTAGTGGGTTCGATTCCCACGCCAGACAATGGAATTTTTCATTTCCTGAGCTTGGTAACAAGTGAAAGCGCGGCGTTGAGTACCGCCACTCACGCAATGCCTCAATTCGGCGGAAAGTGGGAAACGGAGTGTCTTAACACTAGGTTTTCTCTGCCTACCCTGCTATGTGGGGGTACAACGAAGCTATGTATGACTATGTATGTATTATAATATTACTAATTTACAATAAAAATTGGTAGAATTTTTGTTATTTATCTATAAAAAAATCGATTAAATTCCAAACTTATATAACACAGGAAATAAATAAATACAAAACGAAAACGTCACATTTCAATCATCAATACGTCACTTAATATTATAAGAACTTAAAGTAAAGTAAAACAACAAAATCTATGCAATTACTACCCTCATATTAAAATAATAATAGAATGTGATCATCTTGACAGTAGACAGTGTTACGTTGACTCAGTTAGCTTTAACATAGTAAATATTGTTTCGGTAAGTGTTTCTATTCACGTATTTTAGATCTAAAATTATACTAAGACACCTTTAAGTTGATAATCACTTTGCGTTTATTACATATGTGTAAATATATTATTATTTAGGTTTTAGGCGTATGTATATAATTATTTTGTTACACAGTATGTTAGGTTGATTTATTTATTTAGTTATATCCGTTATATTTTTTGCACCGCATTATGCCCGCTTTTATCTGTAGATCCTTTCAGTTAGGTTGCCTGGAAGAGATCACTTTTGGTGATAAGGCCGCCTTTGTGCATTTGTTATATTATTTAAGATTTTTTATTTATGTATAATTTCAAGTGTGCAATAAAGTTTTTCTATCTATCTATCTATCTATTTTTTTTTAGTAAAAACCCATTTTTATGTAACTTGAGGTTTTTATCTATAAATGTGATTTTTTGTCAGGATGGGTGGTTGTTTGTGATTGTGGTCGTCTTTCATACAAAAAGTATTAAACAGATTGATATGAAATTTTATAGTAATATAGTTTATCTTTATATATATTTTCACTTATCGCTATATTAAGACCAATATACACAAAATCTTTATAAATTGCAGCTTATGTTTAATTCTAATCTATTGTTGTAATCAGTATTTTAGATCCATACAGTAGTTTTTGCGTGAAATAATAACACAACGTTCAGCCATCTATCCTCACAAATTATGCATTTGTAATATTGGTAGGGACATATTATAATAATATCAATTTTATGTCATTAGCGTATTATTTGTTTTTTTTTTTAACTTACGCTGTATCCCGCATATAGCAGGGTAGGCAGAAGGAACCTGAGAACCTAGTGTTAAAACACTCCGTTTTCTTACAACAATTCCGTTCCCCACTTTCTGCCAAATTGAGGCATTGCGTGTTGAGTGGCGGAACTCAACGCCGCGCTTTGCCTTGTTATTAGCATATTATTAGTATATACATATAATATGCACATAAAAATAGTCCGTAAGACATTCCGTTCTCTTTCTCTCTCTCTGCCTATGTAAATATCTTATATTTATTTTTGTTAATTAGTCACATATTAATTTTCCTCAAGAACTGTGGTTTTATTCTGATTCACTTGTTGACTGTATCATACTATTGCAAATTGTTACTATTTATCAATAGGATTATTAAAAAGAAAAAGCACTAGGAATAATATATACAATTTTAGTATTAAGATAGATTGAGTGATATATTCATGCAAACTTAGTCAGAATAATATCGAAATAAGAGTAGTTTTGAAAGTTCTAATTAGGTTTTATTTTAACCGGCTAAACGTATATTACTGGCATAAGTTTTTCCTGGGTCAATAAATTTTAATGATTCTTGATTTTATATTGGACTAGCGACCCGCCCCAGCTTCGCACGGGTGGACATTTATTTTTTAAGCTCTCCGAAAAAAAAAAATGTTTTTTATAAGTGCATTAATTCAGGAAATTTACTCGATTTGGCCGCGTCCGCTGCGTAGAGAGCCTGCTTCATAGATGTGCACCCCCCTCCCCTGCGGTTTCGCTGTGCGACACATATCGGCCGGCGGCCATCATTCATTTTAATACCAATTACAATTTTAAATTCCTAATATCTTTGGAATGGATTGTCTGATTGAAATAAAATAAAAAGTAATTTATAGATATTGAAACAATCTTGCTCAATAAATAGTTTATTTGGATAAGGATTAATATTTGACGATAATATGATCAATAAACATAGTCTAATAATTTTAATTACTTTTATTCTATGGAAAAGTGGTTATAATGGCTAAAATATAAATGTTTGGTTTATACTATCGCGGACTTTCTTGTAGGCATTATTGAGTTCTACAACTTTTCTATAGAAGTCAACCATACATCTCTAACCACTTAGGCAGCGTTCGCGATAATCATTAACGTACGGCAGTTTTTTCGTCGACTTACTCCACAATTTTCACCACCACGAAAAATCCTATCTTTTTTCCGGGATAAAATATAGCCTATACGGATTCGGAAGAATCCCTCTAAGTAATGGTAAAAGAAATATTGAAATCGGTCCAGTAGTTTTTGAACCTATTCAATACAAACATACAAAAATACAAAGGTTTCCTCTTTATAATATTAGTATAGATTAGCCGTACCCGGCGCGCATTGCTACGCCAACAACTAAAATACATATATACCAATTTTCATGATAATCGGTATAGTAGTTTTTGAGTTCATCGATGACATACAGACAAACATTCATTTTTATATATATAGAAAATTTACATTTACTTGAACCACATCAGAAACGATCGCTATCATTTAAAAACGAATCATCAAAATTGGTTCACTCAGTGAAGAGGTACGCGGTAGCACACATAATAAAAATCAGTTAAATTGATAACTTCCGCCTTTTTAGAGGTTGGTTAAAAATAATAGTTGCATTGTTCTAATATTACAAAATGAAATACATATATGTATGTATACCAAGTATAAATAAAGAAGCTTTGTACTTAGAAAGCTCAACAGGATGTGAATGCTCTCGATCGTTGATTAAAACCACTTGACCTTGACACTAGTATCTTAAGCTTATCGCAATAGATACATTCGTTATGGTTATCATTACAGTCTATTTTAAACTATTTCTAGATAAAATTAAACTGAGTATAAATACGTACCAAGCGTGATTATGTTGATAAGTCGACTATGTATGTGACATGTTTATTTTCTTTTAAATATTGATACGTATTAGGTTTGTTTTATTTAGCCTACAGGTGAATGGCTATGTTATAAAATTTCCAATAAACACATTCAGATGGAAAAACTATTTAATTTATATAAAAGAAGAATTTGTAAGTAACATTTAAGCTTAAAAACGTATGAAGACGAAGAGTTTAATTTTCCATTTATCAACTTATTCACGCATTTTAGGGAAATGTTTTGTTGTTATTTATGATCTATTATTATTCTAATAAATATAATTACATTTGTAAAAAAGAATACCTCGTATTCGCAGGTTGTCAGAGAACTTAGTGTCAATACACTGTTCTGCACTTTCCCCTCAAAATTAAAATCTATATTTATTTATTTATTTATTATACTTTTTAACGAGGCTTTCACTTACATCTATATATTTATTAGCTATCAACTTACTATAGGTATATTAAGATGATAAAATGACATATTTCTTAAACAAAATAGTACAGTACATATAAACAGTGATACCGTGACATAACAAGTGTTGAAAGTGTATATTTTTGTATTCAAGATGTAACAATACCAACATGGTTATGCTGAGGAAATTTTTGGTACGTGTTTTTGGTAAACTTCATGTTTTCATTTTAATCAATTAATTATGTATTTTCTTTTTAATGTCAACTAAGTAAATTATTTTTTTTAATATCGTGGCGCAGTGTGGCTTTAAACGATTGGTTGTGGGTTCGATTCCCACTCAAAAAATGATTATATTTCGAATTATTTATCTTTAAAACATCTTTGTTTCTCCCTTTTGGTAAAAAAAGCCCAGTGTTGAGTTTCTCTATTCGCAAGAGGAGAACAGTGTCTCTATTCACTCTGCCATGGGGGATAAAGCGTGAAGCTGAAAAAATCACGTTTACATAAATTTATTATTTTTTGTAATTGCTAAATCTTTTGCTTATTTTTTTTTCACTTTGAATATTTAAATCGATTCTGTAAATAATTGTGTCGATAATTGCCTTAATTAAATTATCTATTAAGTAAACTGTTTAAATTAAAAAAATGTTTTTTTTTTATTTATAATAACAATATTATATATTATCATTATACACAGAGTGTCCGCGACGAGGTACCAGCCGGCGAGGCGGACAAGTGGCGGCAGCGACGCAACTACAGCTTCGACCAGAATAGACAGCTCGAGGAGGTCACTAAGGAGAGGTATGCACGCTTTGATCTTCAAACATGTCTTATGTATTGTTCCTTTTGGGAATTAATAAGAAATAGGTCGTTGTGGCCCGGTGGACGGTGTTTTGTTGTGTATGTGGTTGGTTGTGGGTTTGGTTCTCATTTGGAGGAATGATTGGGTTAGTGTATTTCATTCGGAGCTTTGATTTGAATTATGAAGGAAAGATGTTTTAACACTTGTTCTCTTTGGTTATTATAAAAATAATATCAATGTGTAATGTGTGTGTCGCGCGCTTAAATCTATTTTTTTTATGAGGACAATGTTTTTATAAAGGGCTGTTTACATTAAGATATTAAAAAAAAAAAAAAAACATTTATGAGAGTAAATTTATTAGTCATTTTATTAGAGTAATGAAACCTCGATGTTATAAAGAACTGTATGCTATTTTGGAAGTACTAACCTTTGTTTGATTTGAACCCGCTGTGGCACAGTTGTTCTCCGACCTGGTCATACAGTTAAGGAGTTGTAAGGAGTTTCTTCTTTTCTCTTACAATTTTTTTGGTTTCAAAGCTTTAATGTCACATAAGATAGTGTCTAGACACTCCGTCCTCCTCTTACTGCCTTAAATTTATGTCAAAAAGAAATAAACAAAAAAAAATTGTATTAATATTTTTTTATAATTTTAGGGACGGATTAAAGCGTGTAGCGTTAACCCTACAACGCGCAGTGACGCAACTGGTGGCGTACTGTGCGAGCGCCGAGGATGAGCTCAACAAGACTGTACTGGCGCATCTGCTGGGACTCGTGCCGCAGGACCAGTGAGTATACTCAGTTTGAATTTTTTAATGTTATTTTTTATACATTTGCTAGTTTAGGACGGGAATGTGAAACTCAATGGTAGTGGGTTCTGATTCAAGAGACTAGAAATAGCCAAAACTTGACGGTGTTACGAAGTCTAGTGAGCAAAGTCTCTAAGTACCGAAATGGAAAACTAGGTTTAACTAACTAACTAACTAACTAACGAACATTTACCTCTCTGTATACTGTTACACATTAAAATATGATAAATGGAAAAATATATATTTTTATTTTTGTAAAATATACATTACTAGCTGTATCTAGCGACTTCTTTTGCACTATAAAATACAAATTTAGTTTTTTGGACTTAAAAAAAGGTGTGATAAAAGAAAAAAATTGAGAATGAGGTTGCCAAAAAACTTAACATCCTATACCATCATCCATATAGGCTTACCTCTATGTACCATCCATGGCGGCTTTCCTCTATATACCGGTTTCTCTAAATCTACCGGCTTACCTTATAAAATTTTCACCTTATACATGAACATATAGACATACCCAGTACATTAGTATAATAAATGCAATTCTATATTAGGTGTATTTTGAGTTAACCGCACACATTTATTTAAATCTAAATTAGTTGCAGCGTCGTTTCGCCCTGTTTCTAGGAAAACGTGAGATACATGTATGGCGCTGGCGTCACGCCAGTCCGATATTCGCGGCTCTTAATCACTAGCACTGACGTACGGACAAATTATATGTTATTATTTTGCTCTTTAGATCTCGCCCATATTGGCATATTGAGGCTGTTCATTTTGTTTTGGGGTACTGATGGGAATTTACTATTTTTTTATGGCTTCACGGCTTCATCTCGTATAGTAAGGTAGTTGAAGAAAACATAGTGTAAAAACACTCTGTTCTTCCCTTTCCGCCTAAATTCTTCTAGTCTTAAGTGGTGGAACTCAGTGTCGTATTTGTTCTTAACAGGGCGGGGAAATAATAATAATTGAGATATATTAATTTATCCAACGCCTGTCGTGGCGCAGAGGCACAAGCGTGCGACTGTAAACGCGATAGGTTGTGGGTTCGAATCCCACTCCAGGAATGAATATATTTTAATAATATTTAGTATTTTGATTGCCTGGGTCTTACCAGAGTAACAAGGCAAAGTGCGGCGTTGAATTCCGCCATTCAACAGGCAATGCCTCAAACCGGCAGAAAGTGGGGAACGGAATTGTTGAAAGAGAACGTACTGTCTTCACACTAGGTTCCCAGGTTCCCTCTGCCTACCCTGCTATATGCGGGATACAGCGTGAAGCTAAAAAAAAAGTCTCGGAATAGAAATTGAACTTACAGCGTTTACAGTCAAACATTGTCTCACCGACGAGACGACGATGGTTTTTAGAAATTATTATATTTTATTTATTCTTATATTTTAGAAAGACAGAAAGACTTATCACTAACTTAAGTAGCTGTAAAACTAAAAATAATATTTATTACTTACAAACTTCCACTTATTATTTACAGGACATTAATTTAATAATTATGTTATAGACTAGACATCGATTAAATTTAATATGATAGTGAAAAACAGAGTGTCTTAACTCTAATTTAAGTAGCTTTTAAGATAAAAAAGAGCAATCACTCACAAATTTCCACTCATCATTTACAGGACATTAGACGTAGATTCGCGACCCGCCAGCCCAAATGTTGATCTCAACAACTCAAGTATAATATCTCGCAGTAAACACGTGCATTTCGCACCGGACCTAGATTCGATTCTCGTGACACTAGATGAGGAAGGCGTGTTGGGTTTCCTACAACAGCAAAGGGATCTAAGTGTTGATATAAAGAGAGAGTTGGAACACTCCTTGAAGAGATTGAGGGATGAGGCGCATGAAATACTGGAATTGGCAGCTCGGAGAGCTTCTATACGTATGTTGTTTTTGTTTTTATTGTATTTTTAGTACTATAAAGAAATATATATATTTTTTTTATATGTTACTTTTTTTGTATGTGATCATATTTACCAATTATTTAATTAGTGTTAATACACTCCGTTCTCCAATTTTCGTCTGAAGTAGACATTATGTGTTGAGTGTCGGTAATTAACGCCGCGCATTGTGTTATCAGAATGGGGAAAAATTATATGATGGCGCCCTTAGAAATATACTTTTTTGTATAAAAAACTTATATTTCCCTTATATCTTCCTCGATGTTAAGTACAAGTTCTAGTTTCATTTTCCAATATATATTATTAACATTCCGAATTTAAAAAATGAGTAATTAAAAAAAAATTAAGCTAACAAAATTTCCTCATCATAAATGTCCTCATAAATATGCCTACCCGATTTATCAACTTATTCACGCCTGTTATTATTATAAAATATGTATATAATATATTACAGAAGGGCGACAAGAAGGTAGAATGTTGGAATCGAGTGCAATGCTTGAAATTAAGGAACTGGAGAACACAATCGATGTGCCCGCCGACTGTGAATACTGTGTGTTGCATAAACAGGTAATAACATAGCAGGGTAGGCAGAGAATGTAGTGTTTAGACACTACGCTACGCTGAGTGTTCGTCTTTGAGACATTGCATGGAATGGTGGAAGTTAGTGTTTTTTTTATTAGAGGCAAATTATTTAAGTTTTCTTGTTTTTTCCAGTAAAGAATCGAACCCATACCCAATTGTATTTACAATACATGTTTCTATTGCGTTATAATGACCTGGATGTATCGCACCTTTAGAATTATAGGGACCTAATCAAAAATATCATGATTTCGAGTTTTTGCCACGAAACAACTTAAGACAACGATCTTTATCGACTTTGATTAAAAGAAGAATATAAATTAAGGTATAATTAAAAAAAATGTTCTTAAATGTATGAATGTATATTATCGTCTCCCAAAAAATGATATTTTCTAGATCACTATAATTCTTAAATTGCGATATGTTTTTTTTTGTTAATATAAAAAGAAATATCTTAAAATTTGTTTGAACAAATTTATAATACAAATAAAAAGTTCATTATATTGTTTAAATATATTAATTGACTGCTAACATATGTATGGTCATGTAGGGCGCGGAACAAGCGGCGGCGGAGATCGTGCAACTACGCGCGGAACTCAACGCCGCGTTACTCAGACTGGCGCACGTGACGGCTGCCGCGGAGACTGAGGAGGGTGTGCCTGATGATGTTATTGCTGAGGGGTGAGGGTTTTTAGTATTAAATTAATATTGATTTACAAACGTTTTTAATAATTGTACGTAGGATTCGAACCTACGGCTTTTGAAATAGGTCGAAGTGCTGTAGAGTATTAAAAGTTATATGTTTTTGATGGGTTATGTTGAATATTTTTTAATGAATATTCACTTGTTGGAAACAGTTTTGGTTTTTGTGTCCGTGGTGTAATTTTTACTTATTTCTGTTATCTATAGATTATTTTTATTTTAAATAAAAACCTCGCCTTTTACCTAATGATCTCAAAAAATTTCTCTAGGTAGCAAAAATTTGAAAAAAAAAAACTGTCTACAAAGATATTAACAACAAAATATATAGCATAAGACTTTATATGTAATAATTGGAAAGAGCATATCAAGCTTAGTATTCGAGACGTGGGTATAAATTTTATACATACATACATACATAGCTTCACGCTGTATCCCGCATATAACAGGGTAGGCAGAGGGAATCTAGTTTTAAGACACTCCGTTCCCCACTTTCCGCCGAATTGAGGCATTGCGTGCTGAGTGGCGGAACTCAACGCCTCGCTTTGCCTTGTTACCAAACCCAGCAAATGAAAAATTCCATTTCCTTGAGTGGGAATCGAACCCACAACCTGTCGCGTTTACGGTCGCACCCTTGTGCCTCTGCGCCACGACAGGTGTTATTATACTATATTATTTTTATACTAAAAATATTTAAAGTATGTGATAAAACTTTAAAGATAATAAAAGTATCTGTGGGGTATAGAAATCTTAATAGAATGAAGTGTTTTAACACTGGGTTCTATGGTTCATTGTGCCTACCCTGCCATGTGTGGCATACAGCGTAAAGTTAGAAAAATATATTTTATTTTTTTTATTTGTGGTACATTTGAATTGTAACGATATATTTGTAAGTAACTTAATTAACTTCACGTTATATCCCTATCGGGGTAGTCAGAGTTCCTTTGCGCCAAACGCTAAGGTCTTTGCATACCTCGCACGCCTCGTCCACAGTCATTAACCTCTTCATGCATGCCCTCCGGGGGGTCCTCATGCTTTTTACGTGACCTTCCCCCAGTATTATTGATACTGTGTTCTTGAAGGTCAACCGAACAAGTTAAGTAACGATACATAAATATATGTATATATGTGTACAGATACGGCACAAACACGATGGGCACGAGTTCCGGCTGTCGCTCGCTGGACGAGGCGTCCCCGCGCACGCAGCTCGGCAGCCTCGCGCGCGACCTCGACGCCGCGCTGCGCGACAGGGACGACGCTAGGCTGCAGGTACGTCTGTCTCGCTCACGTCGACCTCGCTTGTGTCTTATTTGTATGTTGAAGTTTTGTGTATGTGAAGGGATGGAGTTATGGGAGGTTTATTGTTATATCCTTTTATCTGTCACCTTAACTCATACTTATGTTTTATTTATATGCTGGGGTTTGGCTTCTCATTTATGTGGTTTATAATTGAATCGGTGAGTGCAAAAATAACGTAAGTCCAGATTTTCAAATTTTGCACGAGGGAGAAAAACAACACGCATCTTGCCTTTCTAAGCTAGTGTAAATCGGTTACAAATTTTTGCATTTTTTGTGACTTACGTTGTTTCTGCACTCACCTTTTCAATTATCGGATGTATGATTTATTATCATACAGTCTCACTTACACTTGTGTGTACAAAGATTTGAAATTATGGATAGTATGCTAATATATCCTGCTGTCTCGCTCACTCATATGTGTACAGAACTGTGTTGGAGTTATAGAAGGTTTATCAAGTAAAACCTCCCTAAAACTATATATTTTTGATTTATTGACATATTCACGCCTGAGCGGAAATGATGTTTGGTTTTTGGCTTAAGCCTCAAGTTAATTTTTTTGAAAGCTTTTCATATTTAATGTAACTTTATACTAAGTTTTTATTTATTGTGACCTTTTGTTATTTATTATTATTAATTATAATTGTCATGCAATGTGTAATGCTTTTCTATATATGCTTATATCTTTTGTATTTTCAACTATTATGTTATTCATGAGATATATATATATATATATATATTTAACAAAAATAAATTATTATTCAAATCTACATACATGAACTAATATATATTTATTTGTTATAATTTCGAGCACGCTTAACACAGGAGCGGCGTATATCGCCAGTACACAGCGCTTGCTGTGAAAAGGTACACTAGCTTACACATTAATTTTATATGTTTTTTTCTTGCCTTATAGCAGGGTAAGTAGAGAGAACTTAAAAAAGTCTTTTTTTCTCTTTCTGGTCATGTTGAGTTATTGCGTGTTGAGGTGGTGGAACTTAATGTCTTGCTAGAGCAGGGAAAAATAAATAATTTAAATATAATCATTTTGTTGAGCGGGAATCGAACTTACAATTACTTACGTTTATTATAGTTAGGCTCTTTTCCAGTGTTTCAATGTCATTGTTAGTAATGTAGTCTGGTTTATTTATAGAGTTTATGTTGCTGACGATGCGTTTTTGTTTATTACGCGTAACAATAAGTGTATTCAAGACAATGGTGATACAATCAGTGGGTAGTTAATATACGGTGTTTGTCGTGAATTAGTATTTATATTAAAGTTTTTTTTTTAATTTATTAAAGTTTTGCTCGCTAACACTGTGTTTTGTATCAATGTCTAACTTAACGCAACTATGAATGTGAGTCATACATGAGAGTGTGTGTGTATGAGTGCTTATTTCACTGGTCCTGACCTACCTTTATTTTAATTAATCGTTCTTTATGGACTAATCTGTGTTCTATTCGCTCTCCATGTTCTTTAAACATACATACATAGCTTTACGTTGTATACGCCCAAAATAGCAGGGTAGGCAGAGGGAACCTAATGTTAAGACACTCCGTGCTCCACTTTCTATTGAATTCAGGCATTGCGTGATGAGAGGCGAACTTTAAACATGAGATATAATACATTCATATAATATCAACGCCTGTCGTGGCGCAGAGGCACAAGCGTGCGACTGTAAACGCGATAGGTTGTGGGTTCGATGCTTACTCCAGGAAATGAAGTATTTTTATTTTTAAGGTTTGGTAACAAGGCAAAGCGCGGCGTTGAGTTTCGCCACTCAGCATGCAATGCCTCAATCTGGCGGAAAGTGGGGAACTGGAATTGTCGTAAGAGAATGGAGTGTTTCAACACGTCGGTTGTCAGGTTCCCTCTGCCTACCCTGCTATATGCGGGATACAGCGTGAAGTTGAAAAAAAAAGGAAAATAAATATAATATAGTAACTCTGTCTCTCTCCCACACACAGCTAGAAGCCGCCAACCGCCAGCTGCGCGCCACGCGCCAGTTCGTAGAGGAGCAGGCGGCGGAGCGCGAGGCCGAGCGCGACGAGTACGCGGCGCGCGTCGCCGACTTGCGGGCCGACGGCGCGCGCCTCGCCGCCAGGCTCGCTGCGGGCGCCGGCCTGTTGCGGGAGGTGTGTGTGTGTGTGAACAAATCTCGAGTTCAATTCGAATTAAGGATATACTTAATTAACATCTTAAGCACCATGTGTATCTTTTCGTCACACGGTGTCTAGAACGCTGTGTATTCAAAAGTATACACATTTTTGTATCTAAATGTCACACGGATAAAAATCCAAGGAAAAAAGGGGAAAAATGGGAATGAAAAATAATATATGATATATTATGTAGTTTTAAACACATTCCAACAAAAAATATATATTGTGTTATATTATATTAAATTTTATTTACGTGATATTAAAAATCGTGTACTATATATATAGAGAGAATCAAAATACAGCGCCATCTACAACTATGATATGTTAAAAAACGTTCTTCATATGTATAACAGAGTGTGTTCATATTTCAACAATGTGTAAAGATATTAGGGTTTTAATGTATGTATATACATGGAAGGTTGGAAACGGTAATGTAAAGAGTGTCTTAACACTAGATTCTTAAGTTTCCTTTGTCTATCGTGCTATATGCGAGATATAATGGGAAGATAAGCAAGATAGAAAAGCGATTTGTAATAAAACCGTTTCCCGCTTTATACTCTATAGTAGGATAGTTGGAATTTACTTAGTGTCAAGACACTCCGCTCATTTAAATAAATCTATATTAATCAGATAGCTACAGGTTTGGACTGACGCTAACAACTAACTTAACCTAACTTTTTTTTATGTATGTAACAATGGCTTCAAATTGTTTCTTTTTTTTTTTGAAAAAAATATAAATTCTACTTTTAATTTAATTTTTGTTATTTTGAAAGGTAAAGGTTTTAATATTATAAACTAATTTTAATAATTTATATGCTTTTTTTATATTAATAAGTTAACAATTTATTATTATTATGCTTTATTTTTAACTAATTTATGAATAGAAATATTAACTATGGTACAATATGTAATTCTTTTGTAATTCTTTTTTTGCATACATTTTCAAGAACAACATACCAAAAAGTAATATTTTTTCAACAAAATAGTTAATATCTCTATTTAAATTTCATACTAACATTGGTCTATGTGCAACTTATTGTATTTTTGTTTGCATTTGCTTTTTTGTTGATTTTCACTTTGTTTCTTCAATATTTTGAAAGCTTCATAATATTATGATTATATATATACATATAGATAATTATTATATTCTTAGAAAACAATAACTACTTAAGTAGCTTATTTATTAGATATTTAAATAAACAATAAAATAAAACATTTATATAGACAAAATCAGTGCTTTTAACAAAACTTCTTTATATTCATATACTTTGAACTAAATTTTAAATCTAAAGGCTTACCTTGTATTAATAACAAATAATTATAATATTGCTATGTTTATAATTAGGAAAATCATGGCATAATTAATTTATATGTTTTTTTTTATTCTCCGCTTTTTCGCCTTTGAATATAAAATATGAAATATCTAAGAATGTAATAATTTGAAATGCATAATAAATAATAAATGCAAATTAGCACGATACATATAAGAGCACATAGCATGTAGTATAAGGGCGTGGTCCTACAGATGCGTCGCTCCACCCCGCACTGCTCGCACTCGCACCGCGCACTACTGCGCAACGTAAGTGGAACAAAAATATTTCAGGTTTCCATACAGTATTAGTACGTTAGTAATATAAATATATTTTGTTGTAAACTTACGTAGTTTAAAAATAAAATATTTTTTTTTTTACCTTAGGAATTGGGGGTTTTTTATTTATTAAATTAACTTTAATTGATATATATATATATATATATATATATATATATATATATATATATATATATATATGTGTGACCCATTCAATGTACATATTGATTAACTCCCCTACCGTGCGTAAGAGAAACTAAAAGTTTTCCTATACAAAATGCTTTCGATAAGGATGCGAATACTTTGTCGCGGGTTTCCGTGCTTGCCCAATCGACTCATTCGATCGAATCGATAGTCAATCGATTGTACTGTATGGTCATGTGCACTGAATGGATCATATATATGTAGTTCGTACTTTCTGTTGTTTTGTAATGCTAACTTACTAATATAAAATTATATATCTATAGTAACTAATATTTTAATGAATATTTATATTATTGCTTATCTTCTACCATAATAATAGTAATTATTGATTTTTTTAAAGATTATTTCGTATTAGGTTAGTAGTTATTTCGTAATTTATCTAGTCGTTTTATGAATTTTTGCATATAATAATTGAGTTTACAAATATTTTCTTGTCATATTGTAATTTATATTTAAATATATAGCTTTTTATATTATAGTGTAGATAAAGCCATCGAGCATCATTTTTTTTTTAGTATTCAATTACGGTTTGTGATTGTGACAGATATGTCCCCACCACTGTCATTCTTAGTTTATCTTTTAGAAATATTTAGCTTCACGCTGTATACCGCACATAGCAGGGTAGGCAGAGGGAACCAGATATCAGAACTTAATGTTAAGACACTCTGCTCTCTTATAACATTTCCATTCCCTAATTTTCTGCCGAATTGAGGCATTGTAAGAAATATTTTACACTTTGCATATTGTAAGAAATACTTAATTATTATAAAAAAACCAACTTGGAACAGTGGAACAGCGTTTGAATATAGGCTGGGTTGTCAGTTTGATCCCACTTCTGGGAATATTATTGTAATTGTTCCTCTCTGGTAAGATAAATTGCGATATTGACCCCTCAACACCTCAAAACCCAATCGCTTGATTTCTGGAGTAAAGTGAAGAACGGGGTATCTGGGATACTAGGTTCTCTCTGCCTACTCTCATATGCAAAGAAAGTATAAAAAAATAGCTATAAAATATAATAATAATTAACGCCTGTTGCGGCGCAGAGTTGTGGGTTCGATTCCCACTCCAGGAAATGTAAAATTTAGTATTTTCATTTCTTGGGTTTGGTAACAAGGCAAAGCGCGACGTTGAGTTCCGCCACTCTACACGCAATGCCTCTATTCGGCGGAAAAAGGGGGACGGAATTGTTGAAAGAGAATGGAGTGTCCTAACACTAGGTTCTCTGGTTCCCTCTGTCTACCCTGCTATATGCGGGATACAGCGTGAAGTTAAAAAAATATGTAATATTTAATTTCTTTACACAGGTAGAACAACTAGAAGCACAAGCACGCGAAACTAACCAAATAATAACTGAATTAGAAACAAGGAAAACTACCACTGACAACGAACTGAAGGCAGCTGAAGAAAAAGTCACTCTCCTACGAGATATAATTGCTAACTTGGAATCTCAATTGGAACAGAAGACGGTAAGAGAAGCAGAAGTATTGGAACAGTTAGAGGAGATGAAGAAGACGATAGAAGATAGAGATAGTAAGATGAGGGTGTTAGTGCAAGAGTTGGAGGAGTTGCAGGCGGTGACGATAGTGCAGGAAAGTGGGGAGCGGGAGGAGAGTGGGGAGTCTGGTGTTGATGGGAAATATGATGATTTGATGGAGAAGGTTAAGCAACAGGTGGGTGTTTCTTTTTGTGTATTTTTAATATTAATTGTATTTATGTATCTATTTCATTATGTATTTATAGTCAATAGTTTTAGCTTTTTTTGTCTCCAATAGCATGATAGACGTAGGTACTCTAGTGGTAGGGCATAGTTATTTTGATTTTGTTCATCATGCCTCACTTTACGTTTTAAAACTCAACACCTCGCTTCGTCTTACAAAAGCGGTGATACAAAAATATATTTGAAATATAATCATTCCACTGATTGGGAATATAACACAGAACCAAGAAAAGTAACGGAACTTAACACCGGGCTTTGTCTTAGGACAGGGAAAATATGAAAAAATAATTGAAGTATAATTATTTCCCTTGGAAAAAGACATACAACCAAAAGAATGCTTTTCAATTTTAATAAAACATTATTTCCTTTTATTTTCACTCAGGCACTGCATCTTGAAGCGCGCATAGCAAAACGTACGCGCATATTAGAGCGCGTACACGAGTGCGTGTCTAACGATACCTCCGAGCGCACCGAGGACGTGTCACTACGCGACCTCCCCCTCTCCCCCGACGGAGAGGGGGAGGGAGAGGGAGTGGGGAGTGCGGGGGAAGGGGTGGGGGAGTTGGGACGCGTGTGGGAGCGACTGGCGGCGCACGCGAGGGTGGAGGATGCGGCGTTGAAGCGGATAGCTGATTTGGTGATGCAGAGGAATCATTTGAAGGATATTGCTCAGGTATTTATATGGCTGTTACATTCTCTTTTTTGTCATTTTTTGTGTATATTCATCCTCTTTCTCCAGAGGGGAACGGGTACAGGATGCTTATGGGGATGACAGGAGGAGGTTGTGGGGGAAATTGGGATCATATGAGATTGTCTGGTGTATGTTTTATTTTCTCTTATTTGTCTTTTTTTTAGTCTATCGAAAGATAAAAAATCTTATCGTAGGCTTGATTTCAAAGAAAAGTTGGAAAAATTGAATCAAGTTTCTGACGGTTTATTATATAAATGTGCACTTAAGATCGTGTAAGTTTCACAGAGACAGAGCACCCTCCACCCTCACTCCCCGGTGTCGCTGTAAAGACCAATAGGGTCAACAGCATTTCTATCCGTTAAAAAAAAAATCACTAACACAAATGTTTTATATACATAGATAATATCAATCTATCTTTACAACGATAAAATAAAATATTATTATTTGTTTCTGAGTGCCGCCTGTCGTTGGTTCGATTCCCACTTCAGGAAATGAAAATTTTAATTAATATTTAATATTTTCATTTCTTGGGTCTGGTAACAAGGCATAGCGCGGCATTGCCACTCAGCACGTAATGCTTCACTCCGGCGGAGAATGGGGAATGGAGTGTGGGAACTAACGTGATGCTAAAAAAAAAACAAATATTTTTTTAAGTTGTGCTAGTAAATCTACTGTACATTTTATAAACATTTGAACATTAACGCGGTTTCGTCAACACGTAATATACCAAAATAGCATGTTTTATACCCAAAAATGTTGGCAAGCAGCGGTTTTACGACGAATATAATTATCGTGCGAAAATATTTTAATATTAACATTATAATATCGCACTTCGTATTCGCAAATAAATGCAATTTACGATGAAAGAAATATTTAAAGTGTAAAATAACATACATAAATACATTGCTTTACGATGTATCCCGCATATAGCAGAGGGAGCTTAGTGTTAAGACACTCCCTTCCCCACTTTCCGCCGAATTAAGGCATTGCGTACTGAGTGGCGGAACTCAACGCCGCGCTTTGCTTTGTTACCAAACCCAGGAAATGAAAAATTCCATATCCTGGAGTGGGAATCGAATCCACAACCTGTCGCGTTTACAGTCGCACGCTTGTGCCTCTGCGCTACGACAGGCGTTTATTAATATTTAAATAATATTAAACCGAATTTATGAGCAAAACTTAAACTTACAAAGTTTATCTCTGAAAAATTTGCATTATCTAATAAGATATCAAGTAATTCACGCCTCGTACGGACGATACATAGACGCGAAAGTGACAATATAACATAGATATAATTTTAAAGTGAACTTTCCACCGCGTGTCGCGAGCGGTGAGCGCGTCCCGTAGTGACCTTGTGTCGCTGGCGCGTCTCCAGCGTCTATTTTCTATGAATTCGTCATGTTACATATGCTGTTTGATTCAGTTTGGCGCCTGAAATCATTTGGATGGTTTAATTTTTTTTATTATTTATTTTACTGAGGTTTTATTTTTTATATGAGTTAGTCGGGTTTTGTTAGTTTTGGTATTACAGAAAAAATGTATTTCTTTAATGTAATAATAATTATTGTTATCTATATATTAGCTTAATTCTAGATTTATATAAAAAATATTTATAAAAATAAAAATAAATTTGTAGAGCTTATATAGTCGTAGTTTCTGTCAATAATAATATATAAAAGTGGCCCCTTAAACTTACACTTGGGTTGTGAGTCCCAGGTACTCTCCAAATTTCTCTCTCTCTCTCTCCAAATCTCTCTTTAAAGTGATGGAATTTCTTCTCTTCTCTATCTGTGAGTGGTAAAGCTTTGTACTTTGCTAAAATTTAAAAACTATAAAACAAATTTCATGCAAGTTCAAGAAAGACTAGAATCAAATGCTATAATATATAGAGTATTTTTTTAATACAAAATAATATATTATAATTAAAGTTAATAAATAATACATTAAATATATTTAATAAAATGTTCTTCCTCCGTGTAGACAACACAGTTGCATCATTTACCGAACTGATACGCCGCACGATGTTCTTTTTTTATTTTCATTCATATGTCACGCACGTCTACGAATATTTTCGCTACTTCGTTATAAAATCTTCTACACGTGTAGGAGTGTTATGGATACTTTTTGCTTTTAAAATTCTTTTTTTTTTAATATTTAGTATGAAAATTGTTAACATATGTGAATTATGTAATAATAATATTTAAATCGCTTCAAATAGAATATTATTTTTAGAGTATGCTATAAAATTTTACTTATTTTCTTTTCGACAATTTAGAACACTGTTGCTTGGCGGAACTTAACGCCGTTCTTTGTGTGTGTGTCATATATATATATTGTGTACATAAAAAAACATGATATAAATATTTCATTGTGATACCACAACCATCGAGTTCAGTCAGTACCATACGATTTATTTTCATTCAATTTTCTTAAGAAGACTACCCAATGAAAAGCTTGCACATACGTATGAAAATCTATAAGCTAAAAACTGCATATTGTTTACAATATACAGATATAAAAATAAACGTAGCAGGGTACTCGAGAGAACCTACTGTGTCGAGACACTCTGTTCTTCACTTCTCCGTCTGAAATAGAGATTGCGTGTTAAATTACGAAACTGAACACCTTACTTTGTTTTAAAAAAGCAGAGAATTGAAAATAATTAACATATAATCATTGATTCAAGTGGTACTCAAACCCATAACCACCGCGCTTACAATCACATTCCACTACGCCCTACTAATCACTAACCATACTTTATTTTTTTACTTCACGCTGTATCCCGCGTATAGCAAGGTAGGCAGAAGGAACCAGATAACCTAGTGTTAAAACACTCCGTTCTCTTTTAACATTTCCGTTCCCCATTTTCTGCCGAATTAAGGCACTGCGTGCTGAGTGGCGGAACTCAACGCGCTTTGTCTTGTTAACAGAGTAAGGAAATGAATATACTAAATATTATTTCATATTTTCATTTCCTGAAGTGGGAATTGAACCCACATCAATCGCATTTTTACACTTAACTAATAAAAATAAAATAATAAACAACCTCTTTCACCGTGAACTTTCATTTAGTAACGCGGATGTTGTTATACTCATGAACTTGATAGGTACATAGGTAGTGATTCATCACTCCCATTAAATTTGTTGGTAGTTTGTATGTAGGTCTAAACGACCCCAGTGCACTCGCGATAATTTTTATTATATGCTTTATTGATACTAGGGTTGCCTATGTATGGATATTTTATAATTTTTATGTCTTTTGATAGAAGTCGTGAATAAGTTGATAAGTCTATTTGTATTTGTTTTTTTTAAGTATTGGGTGTAAGGATTTTTTTATTTATAGGACAAATAATTATATTTTTTTATGTTTTATAATAGAATTTATGTGTAAAATTTAAATTTTATAATGCTTGTCCAGATTAGTATGCATTTTCGTATTGTCGATTTATAATGAATAAATTCACAATACAAAATAAAGGATAATCGGTAATGTAATCAGAAAAATATTATGCTTTTTGTTATTAAATTTCGTTTTTTTAAGTTATTCTTTATTTATTATTTTCTTACAAGGAAATGGTCATATTTTAAATTAAAATAAAATTTAAAAAATAATTATTATTTTTAAATTTAGATATTAAGATTTCTCTATATTAAAATTAATATTTTTTCAAAAAAAAAGCTCTCGTTACACTTAACTACAGGTGTCGAAACACTTATCATTTTAAGAGGAACACTAACATAAAATATAATCGTAAAAACTTTAGAACCGTGTTAGTTCCCATAACAAAGGCGGAAAGATAACATGCGCGTGCGCCGAAATAGCCGTCAGCCCTACTGTCATTATACACACACACGCGCGCACTCTCTCATACACTTAAAAACATACGTGAACCAAAGCTAAATATATCAAATTGTCGTAATGTATAGGAATTTATGGAGGAGATATTATTTTTTTTAGTTAGATTCACGCTGTATCCCGCATATAGCAGGTTAGGCAGAGGGAACCTGAGAATCTAGTGTTAAAACACTCCGTTCTCAAAAGAGAACGGAGTGTCTTAACACTAGATTCTCAGGTTAAAAAACGTTTCCGTCCCCCATATTCCATCGAATTGAGGTATTGCATGTTGATTGTCGGAACTCAACGTCGCGTCTTGCCTTGTTACCAGAGCGAAGAAATGAAAATACTAAGTATTATGTAATATTTTTGTTTCTTGGAGTGGGAATCGAACCCACATCTTATTGCGTTTACAGTCGCACGCTTGTGCGTCACGACAGGCCGTAATGGAGATATATTATGCAGTTATTTATTATATTTCTAGGAACAAGTTAATTGAACAGGAAAATATATTGTATGGTAAATTAGGGTATAACAGGATGTGGGTAGGTTATTTTTGTGTACGGCTTGTTTTGGATTTTTATATTTTTTTTTTCCTGGTGTTGTACGTTGTATGTTTAAAATAAGATATTTAGAAAACGTGTAAAAATTTTAACGCAGCGGGAGTCGAACCCGCGCCTCTTGGAAACCGTCCAAGCGCTCTGACCACTAAGTTATGCGTTCAATATTTAGTGGTCAGAGCGCTTGGAGGGTTTCCAAGAGGTGCGGGTTCGAGCCCCGCTGCGTTCAAATTTTTTATACGTTTTTTAAATATGTTTTTCGTTTTCTAAGTATGTGATCAACACTTTAAAACTTCAAAAATAAAATATTTAGATTATGCTATTTTTTGACATATTTCAATTGAAAGTATCTTAATCGGTTTAATTGTAAAAATAGAAGATATGTGTGATATTAAGTTAGATTTCATAAATTTATCCTTCCATAAAAGTTATTTTATTTCTGCGCTCTGGTATGAGTGGTTTTTAAGCGCGGCGTTGAGTTCCGCCGCTCAACACTTATTATGTTTAGAACGGAGTATCTTATTATTAAGTTCTCGTTGCCTACTTTGATATGTGTGAAAAACCCAATACTGAAAAAAAAAAACTCAAATAATAACTCATAAAAAATGCCGCATCCAAAAATTCGCGCACCCATAACAATTTTCACGCGCCCAGCTGTAGATCGCTTCAGTATGCTCCGATGTTCCGAAGCGTGTTTTGCTGTAAAAAGGTTGTTTTGCTCATAACCCCTGAACCTTACCTCACACCGTCACCTATCTAACATATTACATTCACAATGTAACCAAAATGTTCTTAATAAAGTATAATTAGCGTGGGTGTGATGTAGGCCCGTATACAAGTGATGTTCTCTTGGAGTCAGTTTAGGAAGTATATGGCTATGGGCCTCCCGGATTTGACGGTGAGTCGGATTTTTGATTTCTTTTTAGGCAAAATGTCTGTTTTTTTTATTTTAATTGATAATGTAACGAAAATGCGACACTTAAGACAGATTAAATATGTTTTTAGGAAGAGTAATATAGATCTTTTGCTATTTGTTTGTTAAAAAAAAATTTATGAAACGAATTACATAGATAGTCCTTATAAAATGTGAAATAGAAGTCATTTTTATATTTTTACAATTTATTTTTTGGATTATTTTTTTAGTAATTGCGCTTTCTAGCATTTTTGTTCTAGAATAGTCGAATATATCTTTATAGTAATAGTACAATGTAAAACCATTTTAAAGTTATTAGCTCGTAGATGTTGTTGTTTGTTTGGGACCATCGTAGCGCAGTGGGACTCCGTCTGTACACGTTACTGGTTGTGGCTTCAGTCCTCATTCGGGGGAATGGTTATATTTAATTTATTTCATTTCTTCGCTCTGGTTAAACAAAATGCGGCGTTGAGTTCCGCCATTTAACAAATGTGTCCAATTCGGGCGGAAAGTGAACTGTGTTTTGACAGAAGGTCCTCTCTGTTTGCATTATTATTCTGGAAACAAAAAAAATTAATCATTTTTTTAGCTTTACGCTGTATCTCGCATATATGGTAGCAGGGTAGGTAGAGGGAATCTGAGAACCTAGTGTTAACACACTCCATTCTCTTTCAACAATTCCGTTCCCCACTTTCCGCCGGACTAAGGCATTGCGTGCTGAGTGGTGGAACTTAACGCCGCGCTTTGCCTTGTTTAATTAAACGTAAAGCGAACTAGCTTTTTCTATTAAAAATCTAAAATATCTAAACATTTGCAAATATTAGCAAAACAAACAGAATTTATTTAAAGGTTTTCTTAGTAACGTAAGCTAAAATACACGTTTACTTGGCTATAGAATAACAACAATGTTTACCTCGTGGCCTTGTTCAGGCGAAATTTTGCAAAGCTTTTCATTGCTTTTGTGCTTTTGTGTGAAATTGTAAAGGTTAATTACTTTTGTTATTATTTTTAATTGGTTTTGTATTCAAATCTCATCGAAATTATGATTATACTTAATATAATTTTTAATTCTCCTTTCTGACAACAGAAAGCACGGCGTTGTTTTCTGCTTGAGTGGCGTTTTCACGCAATGTTTTCATTTCGGTGGAAAGCGGAGAGTCCAGTGTCGATTACCACACAGAAAGAATAATTTTTGTACTATATATTTAAAAAAATATATTCTTCTATCCTACATAGCACTGTAGGTAGGGAGAACATAATATCAACACATTCCATTCTTCGGTTTCCGCCCAAAATCGACAAATTGCGTGCTATTTACCGGTAATTAACGCCGCGTTTTGTCTTTTAATGGCGGGAAAATAAAAAGAACTGAAATTTAACTATTTCTCAGAGTGGAAATCGAACCCATAACCAATTGTGTTTCGGAAGTTGTCTCAAAATTACTCGTAACATAATACATATTTAAATTAAAATAAACGGTATTTTTAAATTTACATTAATTATAGTTTTTGATACTTGAAATAATTAAACATAATTAATAAATTTAATAAATGGCGGTGATAGTGTGAAACTGTTATACTATCTCCAAAGGAAGTAGAGTGGACTGTATGCACTGTTGAGTCAACACAAAAGATAAGATAATCTCAATTAATAATTTTATATGTCACTACGTATTTAATATGGTCAAATTAAAAAGATACATCCATACATACATACATAGCTTCACGCTGTATCCCGTATTTAGCATGGTAGGCAGAGCTAACCTAGTGTTAAGACACTCCGTTCCCTACTTTCCGCCGAATTGAGGCACTGCGTACTGAGTGGCGGAACTCAACGCCGCGCTTTGCTTTCTTACCAAACCCAGCAAAATGAAAAATTCCGTTTCCTGGAGTGAGAATCGAACCCACAACCTGTCGCGTTTACAGTCACATGCTTTTGCCTCTGCGCCTGTGTTCTATTCTGATGTATAGAATAATAAATAGTCATGTCATCATCTAGATCCATTCAGTAGTTTTTGCTTGAAAGACTAACAAACTAATAGTAAAAGATATAACTAAGAAATAGTACTGTGACCAATACACAAATACACTATATATCTTACGCATAACGTATCTTGTACGGTATTGCCCAAGTAATCAAAGAGAATCAGTGGCAAAAATCTTCGTTTTCCAAAGTTTTTGTTAATTTTTTTGAATGAAACATAATTTGCAGCGTCACGCTTTATTCGTGACTGCATGCCAAGTGGCGGAACTCAACGCCGCGCATTATCTGACCAGATGTTTGTTTGGTCACAAAGTAAATATTCATATACATACGTTACTCGTTTATTATGTATACAGTATATAAATCCAACCAACCTTGGCTGACCTCTTATTTATTGGCAACATCTGGTCAATAAAAGCAACATTGGTCAACGAAGTCAACTACACTGCAAATCGCTATTGTGAGCTTGTTACGATATAAGTATTCACTCATTGTGTAAAAGTTACCTTTGTACTCATATATCTATATATATACTTATATAAAATGCTTGCTTTACTGTGTGACTGACAGACAACGAAGCTGTTGGTCGTAGAAATATGGAATATGCCATGTAGGCATTATAGGGGAGGACTTCCCGAACTTGCTATGAAAATGGGAAAAAACCGAATTTTAGGTTTTTTATACATACATACTGAACAGATAGTTTCTAGTAGTAGAGCTTATCCGTCAGAATATAGCATATATAGACTACAATTAAAAATATATATATTTTGACCATAATATAAAGATCTTTCTATTCCTTTTTACGGAACATATGCGAACGGCGTCGAATCGAAGTGTGAAATTTGAGATTCTTTAACGTAGCTTTTTGTAAAAGGAAGTGTAGAAAGCCAATATTTTTATAATAAATAATGTATGAGAAATTAATTAAATTACTTTTAACCTCATAAGTGGAAAAACAATTTATTATGGCGTAAAACGAAGCTATATATTTCATTTATAAACTTCTAAGAACTTAAGTATAGGTACTTAAAGATACAATATTTATTATAATCTTTCAGTTTTAATCCTCTATACATAAATTGTAATCAAAAATCTTATCGCATTTTAGATTTGTTTGTTTATGAAAGTTCATAAGATTTCCAAATCCTTTTTACTGTAAGTTATGATTGTTTTTGTTACTCTAATAAATATTAGGAACAAAGTAAAAGCTAACAGCAAAAATAGTTGTAAAAAGCGTATATTTCACTGTAGTGAGATAAGAACGTAGTTAGGTTACGTTTACGTTATTTGGCTAGGTCGTTTAAACGGTCCTCAAGAGTTATGGGTTCGAATCCCGCTTCGTTGAAATGTTTATAACTTTCTATACATTTCTCTTAATTACTTTAGAATAATTTGCGATTTACAATGGGCTGCAGAGTGACATGTCACTATCGTCGATCGTCTTTATTTTATCCAATATATATATTTAGTTGCACGCTGTATCCCGTTACATATTATTACAATTATCTTCTTGCGTTAAAAAGCGTGAAGCTAAAAGAAAAAATATTGTCATTTCCTCGCTCTGGCAAAACGTAGCGCGGCGTCGAGCCCCGTCACTCAACACGTTTCCATTTCGAAGTATCCTCCGTTCAACACTTTCCGCTCTCTTCTCTTTTTCTTCTAAAACTCTTAAAATATTCTGTTAGTGTAATAAATCATTTTCGAAAATAGAGAACGGAATATTTTAACACTAGACTCTCTCTAACTAACTTGCTTCAGGAAAAAGAGTGACTACAAAAATAATGTGTAAAGTTGTTGCAATAGTCGTTAAAATTACTATAAACGCTTAAAATATACTGTGAGTATAATAAATCATATTCGAAGCGTAATCTGTATACAGTTAGTGGACTTTTCCTCGGGAAACTGGGGCGATATATATTTAGACCCGCTAACTGAGACGGTTACGCGCAGTGAGATTTACTAGCTTTAACTGAGTGGAAAACTTATTTTCTAATGTTGTTTTGAGATTTGTGTGTAGTGGCTGTAGAGGAATGACACGTTTTAATGTGATTGTTCAATTTTTATAGGCTTTTTGGTTTATTACGTAAGTTTTGATTTTGACTTCTTTATAATATCCTTGTTTCTTTAAATAAGAAATTTCTTCTACAGGAGTCTATATATTTATCTACCTTAAGAATATAACTTGAAAGTTGAATTTTTATTGCACTCAGAATGTTGCCATATCTCACGTTATTCAGTTTTTTATCTCATAAGGTGCGGAACCCTAAAAACATTTGGAAGTTTAAAGTTAAATAGTGCGGTGCTGTATGAACAACATGATACATTCGTGGTGAATAATCACTACGTCTTCTGGAACATTATTTTGGAACTAAGAAAATCCTTCTATAAATATTTTAAATATTTTCAAACTCTGTTACTCTTATCGGCTTGACATAATGACATTATTTTGAAACTAAGATAAGGTTCATACTATGAAAATATTGTATTATCATCGGATTCGTTCGAATAAAAAAATTACATATATACATTTCCTATGTAAAATATTGTAATTGCATTATATCAATTTTACAGTAAGGCTGGACATAAACATATAATAAATAGAATTACTTACTTAAAAAGAGATACGACAGTTAGAGCATTCTTTGGATTTCTATAGATTTTTACTATATAAAAAATAGTGAATAAGTTTCATAAATACAATTAAATACTTAGGAGGTGCCGAAACGCAAGTGGAACTAATAAACGCGTACAAATACGCGTAAAAAACCGTACGCTTTTTGTTTTTGCCTCAAAACAATCAGTCATATATCGAAGTCAGTATTTCGAAGCTCCTTTGTAAATTTGACAAGAGGAAGCACAACTTGTAAACATTTAATGGGCATTATTAACCTCATTTTCCTTCTCATGACATTATTTATAGCGAGTGGAATAACAAACAACAAGTGTTATTTGGTTGTAAGCGTATGTAATAATCGATATATAGTTATATAAAAATACATTGTAATTTTTAGCTTTACTGGTGTCCCCGTTGACGCGTTAACAACGCATTGCCTATAACATATATGTCACTATATAAACATGAATGTCTAACCATGGTAGTGTGTGTAGCATTTATTTTATTGATTTAATATATATTTTAAGCATTATTTTAAAAATATATTATCATTGTGCTTTCACTATGTAAACACTAAGTGTGCCAAGTTTCATGCTCCTCCGTCCGCTTAATTTTCGTAAAAAGGGATCCAAATTTTCTTCACGTATTAATATATAGATTCCGCATATCAGGTTCCTAGTGTCTAGACATTCTGTTTTTCATGTTCAGCTTGTATTGACATTGCGTGTTACTTGGCACAATTCAATTTCGTCTTAATAGAGGGAATAAATGAAATTAATTTACATACTATAATTATCTCATTTTCATACATTTCTCAGTTTCGTAATAATCTCAAGTGGCTCCCTATCCGACTTCGCAGGAATACTCACGTTCTGTGTCTTCTCTATTCTGTCCTGTTTAATCCTTCGACTCCTCCTTATTTAAAACAAAAATTCAAGTTCCTTCATGAAACCCACTGCCGCTCCCTTCGTTTCGACAAAAACCGGTTGCTTGAAATTCCTCTCCACTCTTCTTCCTTTTCCTCAAATTCTTTTTCTATAAAAGCTGCCCACCTATGGAATAGTTTACCACTTGAAATAAGATGCGCCAAAAGTTTATTTATTTTTAAAAAGCTACTTAAGAATCATTATTTAAATATTTAATTTTGGGCCTTTGTTTATTTATTTATTTTCTTTTGAGACATATAATCTATATAATGTCTATTTATGTATGTATGTATGTATGTATGTATGTATATATGTATGTATGTATATATGAATGTATGTAAGTATGTATATAATTATGTATTTAGTTTGTATTTTTAATTAACATATATTTAATTTTAATTTAATTTTTTTAATGTAAATGATTAGTGCACCGCCTTCCACTACTTTATACAAATCCAATATCCAAAGGTTGCCTGGAAGAGATCGCTTTAAGCGATAAGGCCGCCTTATTGTACGCTATTACTACGAGTACTTCTATGTTATTTGTTTATTTGTGTGCAATAAAGAATATTTGTATTGTATTGTATTATCTCAAGTGGGAATTGAACTCACAACCAATTACTTTTGTAGTTACTATGAAAGTTTGTAAGTATCAGAATGTAAACCTACGTAGAAAAAAATAGTGTCTGGCTGGTCTGGTCTGCCTATACTATGTTAGAAAAAGCGTGAAGCTATTATTAAGTGGGTATACAAATATTATTTTCAAATGCGAACTCCATACAGCAGTGACGAGGGGTGAAAATTTTAGTTAGGCAAGCCGTTAAATTCAGACAAGCCGGTATATATATTTAGGGAAGCCGGTACATATATTTAGGGAAGCCACATTTACGTGGCGACCTTATTTTTTTAGGTTTCATACTAATATTTTAAAAATTAAAGCAAACCGGTGGGCACCGTGTTATATGGACACCACTGCCATACAGGTAAGTTAACTTATCTCAAAAACTTATTATTCTGTACCAGGAGGTGCGTGCAGAACGCGACGTGCTCCAAGCGCGCATGTCAGAACAAGCGCTACGTATATCGTCGCTATCAGCGCGTTTACAACGACAGCGTTGTGACGCGGAGGCGCTCGCGCACTGCGCAGCTTCCGATCTCGGTGTTAAACTACACGATGCACATGCTGAGGTAAGTAAAGAAATCCGATCGACATTTCAACGTTCGACACTTCAAGCTCGAATTTGAGATATTGCGTTTAAGTGGAACTTTACACTGCGCTTTGATTTGTTAGCACGGAAAAATGGGATTGTTTAAATATACTCATTTCTCAGAGTGGGAATCGAACCCCCAACCAATTGAGTTTACAGTTAGAGGCTATCCTACTGCGCTATGGCCAAACGAAATATAAAAAAAATAAAAATTATAACAATATAAAAAAAATACTTGTCAGATCTTAACTAGATTTAAATGAAATCACATCACAACATGCAAATAAAAATAGAATAACATACATAATACAAATAAAAATAGAGTCGAATTCATTACCTCCTCTTAGTCAGAGAGAACGTAGTGTCAAAACACTCCATTCTTCACTCCTTTGAGTGTTGAATATTGAAACTCAACGCCGCACTTTGTCTCACCAATGCGGACAATAATTAAAATATAATCATGACCCTGAGTGGGTATCGAACCAACTACCAAATGGCGGTAAGCGTGAAGCTGATTTCTTTAGAAACATTTCGATGGATTTCCCTTCTTGGACGGTTTCCAAAAGACGCGGGTTCGACTCCCGGTGCGTTTTCAAGAAACATTATAAATATTATGTTTCGACTTCTAGATTTTTAGGTATCATTGTCAAACAGGAAAATCTAAATAAGAAAATAACGCTACTTAACGTAGCCTAGATTTCGGCCTAGACTGTAATGTAGCGCGTGTTAGTTACAGTAATTGAATAATTGAATCATATCAAGTCGTTTATTCTCATTAGATAAAGTACATATTATGTACACCTGAGAAAGAATCTTTTCTTACCAATTTTCAAAGTAAAAACTTCTTTAACAGTTGCACACTTTTTGTGATGGGAAACAATGTTAGACTCGCCTCAGGACACGTCCTGATCGAAAATTCGTAAGACGGAGGGAGTGCACGTATACTTTGATAATTGAAAGAAAAAATAGACAAACTATTATTCTTAGAAATAAAATCAAGAATGGTTTTTGCGACGGTTTGCAAAGGGTTTTCACGTAATCGTTTCAATTCAATTGATAAATAGATGTTGATCTCTTTTGATTGTGTCTTCTGCCTGTGCGTTTCTTAGTCTGCCATGATAAAGCTTTAACTTCAGCTGACGCTCCCGGAGTTCAACCCGTGGTTTTTTTTTAGTCTAGCTGTATCCCGCGACCTCGTTTTCGTGGACAAAAAACCCTAAAATATATATTTTTTCGTAGCTATTTCGTGAAATCTTAGTACTCCCCCACACTGCTGCAACTTTCTATGTGCAGTAGTTTCGCCTGTACGTTGTCTATCAGTCTCTTGGTAACGCCAGCATACTATATATATAAATAGATATTTTTGCCTACAAATGATTTATTGAGACCATCGTGGCGTAATGGGACAGTATATAAATAAAAATGCCATTGGTTGTTTGTTCGATTCCTAATCGGGGGGACTTATATTTTAATTATATAAAGCTCACTTGTAAAATAAAGCACGGCGTTGAGTTCCAACACTACGCGCAGTGTCAACTGGAATTCTGTAGAAAGCGAAGAAGATAGTGTTATGACACTTAAGTTCTTTATCATTACCCCTGCTTTTTATGCTGGTTAATTGGCTTTTTATTAAAAATAATTTAATATATTATTATTTGCAGGTACAAAGGTTGAAAGAAGAATTAGAGGCCAAAGACAAGCAATTGATGCGATTGAAGCAAAATATAGAAGACAAAAATGGCGACCAACACCTTTTGTATGGGAATTCATGTACGTATGCCGTAGCTCAGTGTAAATACTGGGTTCATTTGGGGCTTGGTCGTGAATTCAATTTCCACCCGAAATATTAATTATATGCCAATTTTATTCATTTTTACCCATCGAAAAGACAAAGTACAACGTTTATTTCTATAATGTTAATATACGCTGTATCCCGCATGTAGCAGGATAGGCAGAGAGAACCTAGTGTTACTACACTCCGTTCCCTACTTTCCGCCGAATTGAGGCATTGATGCTGAGTGGCCGAACTCAACGCCGCGCTTTGCCTTATTACCAAACCCAGGAAGTGAAAATACTAAACTTTTACATTTCCTGGAGTGGGAATCGAACCTACAAGCCGTCGCGTTTACAGTCGCACGTTTGTGCCTCTGCGCCACGACAGGCGTCATAATATGTGTATTTTGATATCGGGCGGAAAGTGAAGAACGAAATGTTTCGTTTTCTTGGTTCTCTTTGATTACAATGAATGCTGTTTTTTTTATTATTAAATAAGTAATTAATATAATGTCATTATTTTCAGGTAATCCAAAAGATAGAGTAACAATATTAGAACGTGAGCTCTCTAACGCGCAGTCCAAGGTGGCGCAGTTGGAAGCCGCATTGCACGACCGGGACTTACAACTCAATGAAATTATGGGTAAATTATTATTTATTTTACAGCTTTTTGCTAAAGAGAACGTGAATCGAGATATTACATACATACATACATACATACATAGCTTCACGCTGTATCCCGCATATAGCAGGGTAGGCAGATGGAACTTACTTGATCACGAATTGAGGCATTGCGTTCTGAGTGGCGGAGCTCAATGCCGCGCTTGTTACCAAACCAGGGAAATAAAAAAATCCATTTCCTGGAGTGGGAATCGAACCTACAACTTGTCACGCTTACAGTCGCACGCTTGTGCCTCTGATCCACGACAGGCGTTCGATTGAGATATGAAGTACACTTCATAATTCTTCAGAGTTTTGCGAAAGCGAAAACAATTAAAATAGTATAATCTTACACCAAGTGGGAGTTGAACTCACAATCATTTGCGTCAACAGTCAAATGCTATCTCATTTCGCCATAATGGCTTAATTTATGCCTTTTTTTATTTTTATTTAATTTATAATATAATCATTTCTATATAGAGATAATTTTTATGTGGGTTTTTACGTATTTGCCTACTTGCCTAAATAAATTTCTTATTTACAATGTTTTCTTTATGTTTAAGACATACAACTTGTATTGACAGTTGCATACATAAATTATATATTTAGCTTAGCTTGGACCATATCCAAATGCGTTGCATATATTTAGGTTAACACCCTGACATATCTGTCTAGACTTTACAGTTACACTAATTTGCTATATGATTCATTCACAGCGCTAAAACTACAAGACGAAGAAAAAAGCGAAGTGGTTGAGACGAAAGCGTCCGCTCGCACTTTAAGCGACATTGTATCTATATCTGAATACGACGAACAAGACCAACAAATTCGACGAGCGGAACTCAAAACTCAAAATCTAAGCTTAGCTCACGAACTCAAAGATAAGACGCATATTAATAAAACTTTGCCACCGGAAGTACAAAAACCTAACATGAGTTCTCTTAATATGGACTATGTAGATCATTTTGATGTTAATTTCACACCTCGTGCCGATTCGTTACCAACTCATCTAACATCAACACAAAATAAAGATGCCTATAAAAGAAACGCAAATGAAACCACCATTTTTGGTATGATTGATAAATTTGGGGACAGTTTAAAACATTCTACTGAACAAAATATTCCTGATAACTGTTCTATGTATCCAAACAGAGAAGTTAGTGAGAGTAAGAATATAAGTGTTGAACCGAAAAAGATCAACTTTTCTCTAGAAGCTTCTGATAATAAAACACAGGACGAATTCACATCGTTACGTGAACTAGGTATCATGTTGGATGTGAAACAAGAGAACTTCCCCGATATATTAACACAGTTGAAACATGAGATAAAGAAATCTAGAAATGAACTGGAAACTTGTAAGTCTGAACTGAAGAACGCAGAAGAACAGCTCTGCGAATTTCCAGCGTTAAAGGAAGAAGTTGAAGAACTGAAAGGTCTTCTAGAAAATACTATGGCAACTATGGAGAATGATAAGAAGTTCTATGAGAATCAATTAGAAAACTTCTCCTCTAATAAGAAACTTCTAGAACAAAGACTAGAAGAACTTACTCAAGATGCTGCTGAAAAAGCTAAAGATTTACACTTGCTTAAAGAAGATATTCTCCGTCGTGAAAATATGATATTAGAGCTCGCTAAAGAGAAACGCAACCTGACGAACAAAATAACTGAACTGGAAACCACATTAAAAGATATCCAATCACGAAATACGTCGTTAGAAAAATATGAAATAGAAAACAAACAGCTACTAGAAAAGATAAACGAGTTAGAGAAGCTGGAGCAGATGGTCTCCGAGAAGAATCAACAGATAGACAGCTTGAACCAGCATCTGGACCGGTTAGACGACTTACAGAGATGCCTAAACGACAAGACGGAGGAAGCAGAGAATCTGAAAGAAGCGTTACATGGAAAAACTAATGAGTTATTCCAAGTGAGAGATTCTGTGGCGACTTTGAATCGTGACATCGCGAAAGTCATAGAAGAAAACGATCAACTCAGCTATGAAAATAAAGATCTGAAACTAAAACTAACGAAATTAGAAAAAGAACAAGAAAATGCTTCAATTAAACTACAGAACAGTGACACTGAAGTAGAAAGACTGAACTCTTTAAATAACGATCTGACCTCACGTATAGATGAACTAAAAGATCTGAATGAAAAGCTCAAAGATAAAGAGACTGAAATAGAAATATTGAATGAAGATATAAATTCGTATCATAGTGAAATAGCATTACTTAAAGAACAATTGAAAATGGTGTCAAGGAGTCCTTCCCCGAAGAGGAAAAATGAGGAGAAAGTTATAACGCCGCGACAGGCGGCCAGCGATAAGAGACAATTGGTTAAAATTAAAAAGCAGATCTCTTTACTACAGCATGAATTAGACTTTCATAAGAAGGAATTAAATGATAAGGTAATTTTTAAATATTTATTTTAAGTTATTGTTTGCAATTATTTTTTGTTTTTTAAGCTTCACGCTGTATCCCGCATATAGCAGGGTAGGCAGAAGGAACCTGAGAACCACTAGTTTCTTAACACTAGTTAAGACACCCTGTTCTCTTTCCATTCCCCATTTTCCGCTGAAATTAAAGCACTGCGTGCTGAATGGCGGAACTCAACGCCACGCTTTGCCTTGTTACCAAATCCAGGAAATGAAAATATTTTTCAATTCCTGGAGTGTGTCTCGAACCCACAACCTGTCGCGTTAACAGTGGCACGCTTGTGCCTCTGCGCCACGACAGGCGTAGCAATTATGGTTTCAATATATAAGGGTAGGATAGTAGTAACTATTGTATTATAGACTGAAATGTCTGAATTATTATTAAATAAATAAAAATTGTGATTATTTAGTGAGCTAATGTAAATACTAGATTTATGATTTTAATTCCTAATAATTATCGTCGACAGGCCTTCGAGCTGGCAAAAGCTAAATTGGACCTGACAGAAGCGCGCAACAGCGGCAGCACACTCGCCAAGCAACTGCAGGACGCGAGGGACCGCCTCGACGACGTGCGGGCTAGGTACGTTACATTATTTAATAGAGAATTTATATTTTTAAAAGGAATACGATAATTTTAGTTTAAAACTATTTATTGCATCTAATCAATTTGAAGATATGAACAATTATATCGTTAATACTAAAAACATTTAAAAAGAGATTTTAATTAAAGATGGCGACAAAAATGCTTATTACGATTATATTATATACTAGGAATATTCCGGTAGTTCTACTTAACTAGCGGAATGTTCTAGCCTAACCTAGTACTTAACGTATGGGTAAGTACGTACCAGTGGCGAAGCGTCCATACAACTCGGTTTCCACCGGCTTAATATATGTTATTAAAAAAAAGATCGCCAAAATTCGATAGCGAAATAACTAAATACCTTTACATTCTATATCGGCTTTCCTAAATATACCGATATCTCTAAAAATTAGCGGCTTCATTAAATATCCATCGGCCTGTCTAAATTTACTGGCTTGCATAACTAAAATTTCACCCCTCGCCACTACTACGTTACTCTACTCTATCCCTCACCCCTCCCCTCTCTCTATCCCTATGATTTACCCCTCCCCGTACCCTTCTCACTTTACCTTATATCTCCCCCTACCCTGTCATCTTACTCTCTTGCTTTCTTTATTATTCTTTTCTCCCATACTCGTAACACATACATATTTTCTAATCGCATATTATTACAGAATACGGGAAGAATCCAATGTAAGTGAGCTAAAAGAAAAGTTACGGGACAAAGCGGAAAAGTGTCAAGAGTTAGAAGCTGAACTGATGCATATGAGAGACATTGTAGAAAGGTAAATATTATTGCATTTTTTTAACATATTTTCCTGTTTTTGTATTTCATACGTCATTGATTTATATTTAATTTTCATAAGTATGCATTTGTGATACATTTAGTGTAATTACTAAACAAATCTTTTAAATTTACACTTGTGTGTAATCATAATCAAAGAACAAAAGGATAAAAAGAGCGCGACTATAAATGATTTTAACATTTCTACAAACGAAGCTAATAACATCTTATTTCAGCTCTACTATACTCTACTCTACTACTACTCTACTATACTATAACTCTCTTTCCTTATGTAACAGGCTGAGACAGCCCACTGAAGAAATAGAAGCAGAGAGAGAGGAGAGTCGCGCCATAGCCGTACGCTCTCCTACCGCGGAACTAGAACGAGCTTTGCGTGACACTTTGCATTATTCACATGCGCTTGATGAGGATATTATGGAACAGGTAGAAAGATATGTTTTTGTACATATAAATTAGGGGTTTTTTTTATTTAGACACTTCGCTTTTAATAAATAAAAAGTGATAATAATATAGAATATTAATAAGACAGTCTTAGTAATTACGAAAAAGAAGTTATTATTCCATTCTAACTTAATATTAGAATGGAATAAATGAAAAAAAATCCAGGTTGTATCCCGCATATAGCAGGGTAGGCAGAGGGAACCTAGTGTTAAGACACTCCGTTTTCCACTTTCCGCCGAATTGAGGCATTATTATTTATTATTACATATAATGTTTTCCCTCTTGATTTTTTTGAAACTAAGAGGTCAAGAGGTTAATTAAAGTTACGGCCTTTTTATAATTGTAATTAGTACAACACTGAGGGAATTCTTTAATTAAATTATAAAATATATAGATTTATCTCTTTGTTTTATAATTTTTATTTCTTTTGTTATCAGATTTTATCAGCAAGCAGTGATGAAAGAGATGACATACCAAGACTAGCTTTAAACACATCCAAGTAAGTAGTTTTAATATTTTATGATAAATACCTATAATAAAATTATTTTAAACAGCGTTGAGTTGCCAAAAAACATATAGAATATTTCAATTTTCTTGCTATATATTGTCGGGTATTGAAAGGTAAAAGTGTCTCCATACTCCGTTGTCCGCTTCTCGCCCGAATTCAATACATTGTGTTTCAAGTGGCGGTAACTCAACGCCGCGCTTTCTTTTATTTTACCATACTATTTAAAATAATTTATATATTCGCCTGTCGTGGCGCAGAGGCACAAGCGTGCGACTATAAACGCGACAGGTACAAGTGACACGCGACACTTCAGGAAATGGAAAATTTTCATTTCCTGTATTTGGTACCAAGGCAAAGCACGGCGTTGAGTTCCGCCACTCAGCATGCAATGCCTTCGGCGGAAAGCGGGTAATGGAGTGTCTTAACATTAGGTTCCCTCTGCCTACCCTGCTATATGCGGGATATAGCGTGAAGCTATGTATGTTTGTATGTATAATCAAATTGCGAACCAAGTCATAACCATTTTTTTTGCAGTTAGATGTTGTCCCATTGTGCCATAATGGCTTCAATATATATCCAATTATTATATTTTTTATAAGTGCTTATTTAATATATTGTTTTTATATATGTATATTAATATTTGCAGTAGATCAACAAGTTCAGTGCAATCGTCGTCGTCTGAGCGTTGGAATCGACTACGAACTGAGAACGAGAAGTTAGAAATGCAATTACGACATTTAGAGTGTCGGTTGCAAGATAAAGACGCGCTTATAAATGAACTTAATAGGTATAAACATATATACATATTATTTATTTGTATATATATATTAGACATTTTAATTCAAACACAAGTAATTATTTCAATTTTTCAGAAAAATATTTTTTTGATTTTTTTTATTCTAGGATATGTCGATGTGTTTTACAAAAATAATTTCAATATTATTTATATTGGAATTATCATATTTAAATGTTATTTACTTCATGTTTTGTATTTAGTATCAGTATTAAAGATGATTTTTAAACAACTTCAGAAGAATCTGAACCGATTTTGATGCAGTTTTCATCTAAAGTATTTGTCAAACTTAGAAGAAGGTTTTAGGTATATTAACCGATTAAAAATATGATGGTTCTTAGTTATACACATATGTTATTAGTCGATTTTATAAGACATTTGTGATATTTTTTGTTATTTAAAATTTGAAGATCGGTTAGAACGAGCTACAATCATACTAGATGTATGTAATTTCACATTTAAGCATATTTCAATAATTATAAAAAAATGAGAACATTTAGAATTTACAAAAAAAAAAGGAAATTGGTTTATAATATAATTAATACTGTAGTATATGTGAATATAATTTTAACCTATCTAATTTAAACAGGGTACGTGACAAGCTCTCAACAGAAGCGCAGTCCGCTCGCTTACGTCTGGACGCGGAACGGGACAACTCAGCGCGCCTTGCGTTGTTATTAGACGCACATAAGGACAATTCTGATACTTTACATGTATGTATTTAGTTTTTTTACTCTATATTTACTGCCTATATTACTATTTTACTTGATATGTTTACTTATCTAACTTTGCTGGCTATAGTTAAGAATAATTATTTGTATTATAACTGTGCGTTTTCACATTAGTCTCAATCGTTTTATTCATTTTATACGAAAAAAAGTAGTTATTTATGTGTACATGAAAAAAATAATAAATATTATGCTTAAATAATTACAATCCAAAATCATTACAAAAATACTGTTTTATTCTTTATTTGCTTAATGCCTGATTTTGAAACTTTATGAGTGGAAATTTACGCCGTGCTTTAGCTTGTCTGACCAGAAAATTGAAAATAATTTAAATTCCCCATTCGGGGAATTGAACCCACAACCAATCGCGTTTACAATTAACCGCTGCCCTACTGAACTACGATGGCTTTTAATATAGATAGATGGACTAGTATTGTCTTATCACGTAGGTTCTCAAATTCCCTCTGCCTACCCTGCTGCTATATGCGGGATACAGCGTGAAGCTAAAAAAAATAATTAGTATTCATTTTAAACAAACGATAATATTTAATTCTATTAATTTTATATTTATATGTTTTTTATTTTTTATATTATTTAAATACCAATACAGCAATTATACAATTATATAAATAAACATTTTCAACCTTTCATCAACCAGAATCAAGACGCAAACATGATAGAGATGCTGAAGCGTCGTCTAGAAAGTGCCATGAAGTCGGAGCTGGAAGTGCAGGAACGGGAACAGGAACTGCTACAGCGGTTACAGCAGCTGGAGAGAGCGTTACCGCCCGCGCCGCAGACTGATCAGTTACAGCAGGAGGTGTGTGTTTGTGTGTTTTTAGATTGTTTATGTGTGTGTGTGTGTGTTTTTTTTATGTGTGTATGCAAGAAGTATGTGTATTTATGTTTTTTGATTATGTGTTTATTCATGCGGTATTTGTGTTAAATATACATATTGCGTTTTTGTGTCACATATGTATACAAGTAAGTTGCTTGTATGTGTATTATTGTTTTAGACAATGTGTATAAGTAAGCGGTATGTGTGTGTTCTTATTTTTAGAAAATTTATGCAAAAAAGAGGCATGTATATTTTTTGATATTTCGATATTTTTGTTCAACATTATCTTTTAGTTAGTAGCTATAATCAATTGATTATGTTTTTAAAGTTTAACTTTATGGTAAGTAATTGGTATGTTAATAGTGAGTTTTGAGGCTTAATAATTATATTTTGACTATTATGTAAATATTTCTGTACCAGGCGTGAATATGTTGATGAATTGAAAAACCGTATTTTATATGGTAAGCATTTTGTTGCTTAAATTTTGTTTGTAAATTTATACTTGAAAATAACACACACAGTAAAAAACATAAATTATTATATTTTAAATATATTTTTGTATCTAAGCGTGCCGATTTGTTGTTTTCTTTAATTCATTCAATCTATATATTAAACACCTGGTATTTTAAAAAAGTTATATGCAAATCGACTTATCAGCCCATTCACGCCTGGTACAGATTTAAAAATATTTAACTTCAATAAACACATATAAATCCTTATACTATATAAAAACTAAACAAAAATTATAACATTTACAGAAAGAGCGTAGCGCACGAGCAGCAAGCGAGGTATCACTATTGCGCGCGCGGCTCGAGCTCGAGCAACGTCGCGGGGCGGAGTTGGCGGCCGCGCTCGAAGCGGCTCGAGCACAGCAGAGACGGGATGCGGACGCGCTCACGCAACGCTGTGCGGCGCTTAAAGCGGAGCTCGCTGAGCTGAGGCGGTGAGTTTTTGTTGAAGCGCTTTATGATTTTATAATATTTATATAAGTATTTATTTATTTCTTATATATTTTTAAGTGCCTTAAAGTATAGTAGTGTCCTCATTAACACGTTAACAAAGCGTTACCTAGCAACGTATATGTCACTTTGTATAAACATGGACGTAAAACTTATTGTCATAGTTTGACATCTATGTTTATACAAAGGCAGGAGGGAGGCACACTATCGTGTGTGTAACATTTATTTTACTAATTAAATATATTTTTTATTCATTAATTTAAAAAGATATTATCATTCTGTAATCTTTTGCTATATAAACTATAGGTGTACCAAGTTTTATGCTCCTCCGTCCGCTTAATTTTCGTAAAACGATGTACAAAGTTTTTGCTTCACGTATTAATATATAGATATATAATATTACTTTGAATATATGTTACCTTGTTTAAATAGTAGTACATACATACATAGCTTCACGCTGTATCCCGCATATAGCAGGGTAGGCAGAGGGAACCTAGTGTTAAGACACTCCGTCGCCACGTCCCACTTCCTGCCGAATTGAGGCTTTGCGTGCTGAGTAGCGGAACTCAACGCCGCGCTTTGCCTTGTTATCAAACCCAGGAAATGAAAAATTACATTTCCTGGAGTGGGAATCGAACCCACAACCTGTTGCATTTACAGTCGCACGCTTGTGCCTCTGCGCCACGACAGGCGAAATATTAGTAATTAATTAAATATACATATTTACCAAGTGTGAATAGGTTGATAAGTCGCCTTGTGTATTTTTAAAAATATTCATAGATATTATTGTATTCATAGCATGAATAAATTAATAAATATAATGTTTTCAGACAAAAACACGAGACATGTGTAGAACTGGCTCGCGCAAAGGAAGTGTTACACTCACAGAGCGCCACCATCATACGTCTGGAGAGGAAACTGGCTGCGGGGCGCACGGTGCTTAACAACGTGAGTATTTATATTATAACTATATAAACCACTTTTTAACAATGGTATGCAATGTCACTTATTATGAATCTCTGGTAATATGCGGGGTTAGGTTCCGCCTCGTAAAAAGCAATGTTGAGAGTTCGGGCGGAAAATGGTGAACGGAGTGTGTCGACACTACGTTCTCTCTAACTATACTGCTATATGGGATAACGTAAGACATTGAAGATAAAATGTTAAAAAAAATTAAGTGTAGACAAAGCAAAAGCAGAGGCACAAGCGTTCGACTGTAAACGCGACAGATTGTGGGTTCGATTCCCACTCCAGGAAATGTAAGTTTAGTATTTTCATTTTCTGGGTTTGGTAACAAGACAAATCGGGGCTTGAGTTCCGCCACTCAGCACGCAATGCTTCAATTCGGCGGAAAGTGGGGAACGGAGTGTTTTAACACTAGGTTCTCAGATTTCCTCTACCTACCCTGCTATATGCAGGATACAGCGTGAAGCTAAAAAAATATGCAAAAAAATACGACGTCATTCTACTATTTTGTTATGTTATGGCAAATGGACGGTTATTAATATATCTTTTTTTTTAAGACAACAGAATAATTTTAATGTAATTCCTAAAGAGAGTTTAGCTTTATTGGTTTGAAGGTAGCTTAGAGCTTGGTACGACGATACCAAGAAGTACGGGTTCAAATTCTATACGTGTAATTTTTTTATTTCTAAATTTTTTTTGTAATACATACAGACGGAATTAGAAAACGAGAAAACCGATCTAGCGCGAGAAATGTCGACATTAAGACGCTGTCTCGGCGACACTCCCGAGCTGCTGCGTTTGCAGCAACAGCAACTACAGCAGCAGCAGCAGCAACAAGATCAGGACAAGGAACAAGCCGTAAGTAGTTGCAAGAAATAGTAGAAGTAGTGGAATTTATTTTTTGAGCTTAATATTAATTATTACTTAATGAAATTTAGGCCATTAATTTATTTATGAAATAAAGATTTTTCTTTTAATAAATGGCGGATTGTTTAGTAATTTAAAATTACTCATATAATATTAAATTACTTTAATTTTTAAAACATGTCTTATATTATATACTAGCTGACCCGGCAAAATCTGTAAATGTTATATTTTGTACCGCCAAATCTTTTTTCCGTCAATACTGAAGTTTTTGCTTTTATTTTTTCACTGTTTTATTCATACAAACCTTCTAATAATATCGAAAACATAAAAGAAAGATTAATCCATTATGGTGCAGTTGCTTGGAAGTTATAGGTGTACAAACATTTTTTTTAATTCATTTTTATTTATATAGTTTTTTTAATTGTTTTTTCTTATATTATGTAAACAGCATATCGACATTTTATGATATCTATGCAAAAAAACTGTGCAGTGCTTCTAGAATGAAGTAACGAAACATTTACAAATAGATAAGCAAATACGCATTATTAATAAAAAAAACTACAAGCAACAGAAACAAGACGCATCAAAAATAAAACAAACAATAAACCATCTCATATTTATTCAAATAAAAAAAATATATCAAAATCTATTTAACGTGATCAATCTGCAAATCGCTAGTGTCCAAATAATCAGTGACACGAGTGTCCAGACTCTCTCTAGTGTCAGCCAGTTGCGGGTGCAACGCCCACAGCGCTAGAGCGTGGACACACGTCAGTACACCGCATACAGTGTATAGTAGAGCCGTGACAGTTGCTAGGAGAGCTGGCTGTAGCTTCCACGATGTTCTCTCTCCACTCTCCGCGCGCCAGCTTCTCTCCGTCCATGTACGGAAGTATTGGCAGATGGTGCTGTTTAGTATGATATAGGCTATTTATTTTTTTTTTAAAAAAAATGGTAATTATGTAAAAAAATTACATAGGGTGTAATCGGATAACTCGGAAACTTGGGTAATTCTAATATATACCATTTCAAGAAGTGTTAACTAAACAAAGCTAGAACACAAAATACCGCGTACAGCTCGAAACGCAATTCGCTCGCTCGCAACGCTCGGAATTGTTGAAAGAGAACGGAGTGTCTTAACACTGGGTTCTCAGGTTCCCTCTGCCTACCCCGCTATATGCGGGATACAGCGTGAAGTTAAAGTTAAAAAAGCTCGAAACGGTAAATATTAGAAATAACCGATTTTCAGCTACGCGAATGTATTCTAACTTTAATAGGATAATAAGGGTAGCAGGTTCTAATCAGGCTACATACTTACCTATTAACAAGTTCCCATCGTTTCTGGGTATGTAGATCTTGTATGCGCTGTCTCTCTTTCTCCTCATACAACTTGCGGTCTGTAATACGTTGTTGTCTCGCTTTCTCTTGTTTATTGCGTTCTGCTGTTCGTACTGCTTCTGCACTGTATCATTGATATATTTTTTTATATTAAATATTTTTTAGGCAAAGCGCAGCGTTGAGTTCCGCCACTCAACACGCAATGTCTTAATTTGGCGGAAAGTGGGGAACGGAAATGTTGAAAGAGAATGGAGTGTCTTAACACTAGGTTATCTGGTTCCCTCTGTCTACCCCGCTATATGCGGGATACAGCGTGAAGTTAAACAAAAAAAAAATTTTAAAAAGTAAAAAGCAGGAGGACTCCTCGGAGGGCATGCATGAAGAGGTAAATGACTATGGACGAGGCGAAAGAGGTATGCAGGGACCGTAGCGTTTGGCGCTTTGGCGTTCTCTCTGATTACCCCGCTAGGGATAAAGCGTGAAGTTAAGTTAAGTAAATATTTCTTAGTATTGTTAGAGGTAAACGTACGATTGATACGTAAGCAACGTGTTGCCATAGCAACGTATATGTTATTTTATATGTTCATTTATTAATTTAATTCTAATACACGAATATAATATATATATAGATTTCTGTTTGAGAATAAATACAGAGAGAGAGATGATGATAGAGAGAAGTCAGTATATATCGGTCCAACTTAGATGACGGTAGATATAATGTTTTCTTTCAGCTGTTTTTTTTTTTGCAATCTCATTCACAAAATTTTCTGGTGACCATTTTTTTAGCACACAAATTTTACTTGAGCTTGTTTCTTACCAAATTTTTATCGACTTCGTTTTTTTTAATGCCCCTAATCCGCTAGTTAATTCGCCACAAATTTATTGTAATTTACAAAAGGTAAACGGATGGGGAATCGTTTTATTATTCGATTCCCATGAACACTTTACCACTGAACGAGAAAATTTGCATACGATATATCATATTCTGCCCGCATAATCTTCAAAAAGAGATCCCAATATTTTATTTAATGATAATATAATAAATAAAGTATAAAAAAACCTAACAATAATAAAATATATACATACATAGCTTCTTTCTCAGCGATGGCCTTATCAAGTGCAGCCCGCTCTAGTGCGTCGCGCGCCGCCTCGCCGGTCTCAAGCTTGGCGCTTATGTTTTGTACTATTTTCATTCTGTCTTCTTTTATCTGTTTTTATGTGTTTTTTATAATTTAGTAGGATTGTCAGAGAGCACCAGTTTCCACGGATGATTGGGGCAGTTCCCGCCTCGTCCAGTGGCGGTAGATGTGGAGCACCGTGAGGTTTTAGTAGGTATACGGACGGCCTCTTTACACCCGTCCGAGTCCCCGTGGACGGGTATCCGGAACAGATTTCCTCACGTAATAGAAAAAGGTAGTCAGAGAGAATCTAGTGACGAGATATTCCGTTTGCCACTTTCTGCTTGAATTCAAAACATTATAAGACAAGTGTCGAAGTTCAAGTCTCTAAAACCGAAAATAATTTCAATATGATCAGTTTCTCTGTATGGTAATCGAACCTAGAACTAATCGTGATCCCAGACAGATTCTGTTTCATTACGACATGAATTACCTCAAGCATTTATGAACATGGGCAATTGGTATATAAACAATCAAGTAATCGTTTATGCTTAAAGCGTTGTGATATTGAAGAACATGGGATAGTGATTTCATGTACGGTTGGGTTTCAGCCTCATACATCAATTCTGGGAAAATAATTATATTGTTTTATTTTCCTTGGAAAAAATGTTTCGTTATTAAATACAAAATAAATTTAACCGGGAATTGGAAATCGGAATAAATGTTAAGAACACTAACTTCTGTTTGGCTTGAATCTGCTTATTAATCCCAAAAAAACAGATATCTATTAAAAAAAAATCTAAGCCATACCTTGCGTATGCGTCATCGTGCATACACGTTTGCGCGCAAAAATATGCCTGATAGAGCGTCGTAGAGCGTTATATAGTTTCCATTAAAAAACCCTTAGCTTAAGCTATTGCTCTCTCTACAAAATACAACTATTTAAAAAAAAACAACGTCCCCTATTATATACTGCGTACGCGTCGTATTAGCGGGCACGCAACAACGTTCGCGTGATCCCGTCGTCCAGCATTATGAAGTTTCAGTAAAAAATTATATATATTTTTAAATATAACGCTAATTACTAACAATTGCTCCCTTAAAAAGATTGAGGCGCCTCCGAAGAATTGCTGGACAGCTGCTATTTTTAATTTAATTGACACGAAAAAAAATGTATTTGTATGTTAAAACCTAAATTATAAAACCTCTTTCACAGATTTTCGATTGATATTTTTGTTGAGTCAAAAAAAAATCATAAATTATGCCCTTTTTCTCACGCTCTAGACCAGCTTCCCCCCTTAACTTACGAACCTAAAAAAAGAAGCCTATCTATAAACCCAACCCCCGTACCGCATCCTGCGTGTGCGCGGTGCGCGCCCGCACGGCCGCGCGCGCGCGCCGCAGCACGGCGGTGAGCGCGCCGTCGAGGCGGTCGCGTGCGCCGCACTCGCTGCGACGCGCCGCCGCCTGCGCGCGCGACCGCCGCATGTCCTGCATTATGCGGGACTTTTCTGACGCCCTCTGTAGGTATAAAGACAATATTTTATTATTTACTAGCTATTTTGCCCACCCTGCTATATGCGAGATACAGCGTGAAGTTATGTATGTTTCACTTGTGAAATCTAACTACCTGTATATATAATGTTTGCGTTACTGAGTGTCTAACAGACAACATACACGCGAAATTGCTGCACAAAAAACTGAAATTTAGCGTATAAATTCTTTGAACAGAGTCGAAGTAAATTGTCTTGTAAATTCCTAAGAATTATCAAAAGTTAGCCATGAAGGTAGTAAAAAACATTACTTAAGATTTCATAATCCACATCAACCACACATATCAGTTAGTATACTATAAAATAAGAGCATACATAGCTTCACACTGTATCCCGCATAAAGCAGAATAGGCAGAGGGAACCTGAGAACTCAGTGTTAAGACACTCCGTCCCCCACTTTCCACCTGATTTGAGGCATTACGTGCTGAGTGGCGGAACTTAAAGCCGCGCTTTGCCTTGTTACCAAACCCAGAAAATAAAAAAATCCATTTCCTGGAGTGGGAATCGAACCCACAACCTGTCGCGTTTACAGTCGCACGCTTGTGCCTCTGTGCCACAACAGGCGTTAAAAAAAAATAAGAAGATACTTACAAATTCTTCTTCAAACTGTTTGATGGCATCCATCTGTTCCTGCGCCTTTATATTATCAATCTTCTGTAAATTCAACTCAGCCTCATACTCCATCCTGTTACGTTCTGATACTTCGTGTGCCCTAATACAAATAATTTTTCATATTTTACTATAAATTTTGTTTGATGTGTCAATTTTTGTTTGACATATGGTAATATTTTTGATGGTGTCTAAATAAATACAAAAGAGGATTTATTTCTAATAGGATTTATATTTTTTTGATTAATGACAGAATACACATTTGATATGACAAAAATATTAAGTAACGTATATATATTGAACGTAGCGGGACTCGAACCCGCGTCGCTATTGTACCGTCCAAGCATTTTAACCAATTAAGCCAATATTATCGAGCAACGTTGAAATTCTAATATGCTTTTTGCAACTTTTTTAACCTATTGATCATTTACTTTGTTTTCATACTAGAAGAATAATAACGAGTAACACAAAGCGTGGCACTGAGTACCGTCTCCCAACAAGTTACGACTTATTTTCAGGAAGAAAACGGAGTGCCTTGACACTAGGTTCTCTCTGTCTACCCTGCTATACAAAAAATAGCTTGAAACTAAGTTTTTTTTTATTTATTTTTTCATTATTGACAGGCTTACGTTTGACCACATCAAGCCTGATGTTGAGCGTTGATGCGGTGACACACGTTTGCCTAGAAGATAACCATTAACTCATGTCTTGAAGATCCTCAAATTGTACGACTCTGGCAATACAGATGCGGACAATGAGTTCCATTCTCTGGCTGTTCTAAAAAACGTAGACTCATAGAGTTTTGTCCGGACACTATGAATTTCAACCGGTGTACGGGTGGCGTAAAGCTGTTAGTGTATGTTAAATGTTATGTATGTATGTATGTATGTATGTATGTATGTATGTTAAGTACTTGTATAATATTAGATTGATACTCACTGAGCAACAATTTCTTCTTGGTGCTTCTTATTAGCATCAAATCTTCGTCTTCTTCTTAAAGCCATAAGCTCGTGCCACTCTCTGGACTTCTGTAATATATCGTCATCATCTCTTCTCTTCTGTTCTGCGGCCTTCTGCTGTAACTCTTTCTTGAATTTGATCTGTTCTGCTTGTTCTTTTTGTATCACTGTGTCTATTACTGCGCTGTAAGTGTAATTTTTTATTTTACGGAACGCAATTGTTGAAAGGGGACGGAGTGTCTTAACACTAGGTTCTCATGTTCCCTCTGTCTATCCTGCTATATGCGGGATACAGCGTGAAGCTAAGAAAAAAAATCAAATTTAACTTGAAATGCTTTTTTAAAATATGAAACATCCTATAAGACCTAAGTTATTGTATCATTATGTGTTACAATTTTTCAAATAATATATCTTTTCGAAGGTTAAGTTCAGAAATCCTAGAACCGCTATAAGTAAAAAAAAATCTTTAACGATATGCATACCCAAGCAATCTCTTCTCACTAAACTCACATACCTCAACAACATCTTAGGCGCATCCTTATTCTGGAACATGGTATCTCTAGCGGTGACCATCAGCCGCTTTTGCTCCTCTTGCTTGCGTTTCACGTATCGCTTATAAAACTTAGAATTGGCCTCTTCCGCGGCTTGAATGCGAGCGCGGCGTAGTTCCTCGTTACGTTTGTTTACGTTCTATGAAAAATTGATATTAATTTAGAAAATATGATATGCGTGAGAAGTCCACTTGTGTACGAGTATATAATAATTAATTTATTTTTAATAGATGTTTGGATTGCTTTAATTATAAGGTGTATAGATAACTAAATAGAAACATTTAATATAAATGAAATTATTTTAACCTAAATATTTAATATTTTTGGAAACTACAGTAGACTACGGACTACTGTAGTTTCCAAAAATATATTTCCGAATACTAATATATTCGCAATTAAAATTCCGGTTAAAATAGTACACACATACATACAATTCCGGTTAAAATAGTACACACATACATACATATATAGCTTCACGCTGTATCCCGCATATAGCAGGGTAGGTAGAGGGAACCTAAAAACCTAGTGTTAAGACATTCCGTTCCCCATTTTCCGCCGAATTGAGGCATTGTGTGCTGAGTGGCGGAACTGAACGCCGCGCTTTGCCTTGTTACCAAACCCAGGAAATGAAAAATTCCATTCCTGGAGTGGGAATCGAACCCACAACCTGTTGCGTTTACAGTCGTACGCTTGTGCCTCTGCGCCACGACAGGCGTTAAAATAATTTCATTCCATATATGTAAAAATCACAATAGTCTCAGCTCTCCTTACATAGAAACATGTCATGCAAAATAAACAAAAGATTTAAAAAACAAAAACAGAAAACTTTAACTTAAAATACCTGCTCTGTAAATATAAATTTTCGATTTATTAATTTATTTACGCCTGGACACGACTAGATATTTTATCATTTGATAAAAATAAATTCAATTATTAGCTATAATTTAATATTTTTTTATAATGATAAAAATCATACCTCGACAGAGTTAGGCCACTGTTTCGTCATTTCTCTGCTGGTCTCGTTTAGATACTTCACGTAATTTCTTCTCCGTACCACTTCTGGGTCTTCCATACATTTCCATTTCGCGAGACGACTCCATTCGTCTTTTGTCATAGCAATGGGCATGTTTGGTTAAATTTTAGAAATTATAAACTATATCCCAAGACGTCGTCTGTGCGGATTATAGTCTCAATCCCGGATTTACCGTTTTCGTAGAAATTCGTGTGAATTCTTATAATCTTGGAATAAAAGAGTATATGAGAAAAGCTTATATTGATTAAACAATTGCTAAGTGATAGGCGACTGTGTGTTGTATTTTATTAATACATACATACATAGCTTCTCGCTGTATCCCGCATATAGCAGGGTAGGCAGAAGGAACCTAGTGTTAGACACTCCGTTCCCCACTTTCCACTGAATTGAGGCATTGCGTGTTGGGTGGCGAAACGCAACGCCGATTTTATTAATGAATGTTGAAATAATTTTTAAACATATTATAATAGTTTAGATAGGAAAATTATTTAGTTTTAAAATGAAACTGTCGTTAGCTTAAAATATATGTACAAGAATAATTGATCAAGTATTTACTTGTGCAAGAATATAGTGAATTATCTCACTTTTTCTGCTTATTTGATCTCTTTTGATTTGAAATAAAACTAAAATATTTAAAAATGGTGTACAAAATATGTCCTTCTGTCTAATTTCTATCAAATCCTGGCATGTAATTTTTTTTCAATTGTTTTGAAGGAATAAATAATACATATCTTAATTCCTACATTTACTTTAAATATTAACTTATATAAGAATGAAGAAAACAAATAAAATAAAAACTTGATTTAATTGTAATTACTTACTATATATGTTATATTTTTGTTTTATTTTTAATCTGTTATGTATTTCTTATAAAAATCAACTGTCAGATGTCAACATCATCCGGCGGTACGTCCAAGCCGCTGTCAAAACTGAAGTATTTACGTCAGCCACGTTGGAGGTGCCAACTCGGTGTTTTTATGGTAAATAATATAATTTTACAAATAAACGTGCCAAGGTTCTCTTTTAAAAACCTGCGCCAGCCATCACTTAATCGATCAATGTTTACTAAATTGCCGTTACCATTCTTATTTTGTTCAGTGACGTGTAAAAATCTGTGACATAATTCTGTATGTTTTTACTCCGGTGTCCTCTAAAAGGTTTTAATAGTTGTTTTAGTGAAGTTGGTCCATCAAAATGAAGATCAAAGAGTTGAAGAGAACGGTGAATATGAGCTGGTCGCCGGCGGAACATTACCCGTCGATGTTGGCTGCCGGTTCCGCGGCTCAGCAAGTAGATGCTTCCTTTAGTTCGAAATCCACCTTAGAAATTTATTCTCTTAACTTAGAAGACCCTAGCTTTGATTTTGAAGTTAAAGCTAGTATGCCGACGCAACATAAGTGAGTGTACTTTTCAAAACATTAATATCAAACAATATTTATAAATAAAAACAGAAAAGGTATGACAAAGAGAATATAGTGTCAAGATATTTTATTATATAGATTATGTGTTGAGTGGCAGAACTTGCTTTATTGTACCTGATCAAAGAAATTAACATGGAGATAATTTACATGAAAACATCATTAGTTCTTCTGATTAAAAATGAAATCCATAACTAATCACATTTACTATAAGAAGCTGTCCCAATGCATCACAATGGTCTTAATACATATTCATATATGAATATATTGCAATATATTATGTATGTTAAAAAGAAATATTATCTACTTTAAAATTGAACAATAATATTGTTTTTAGATTCCAAAAGCTAGTATGGTCTGGCGCTGGAGTAATAGCAGGTGGATGTGATGGAGGATTGCTTGAATTTTATAGTGCTGACAAACTTCTTAACAATGCTAGTGATGCTCTTGTTAGTAGCAGCTCCAAACATAATGGTAAGACATAAAATATATTATAAATAGAAATAATTGTCTAAAATATGAATAATTATTCAAGATTTATATTAATATGTGATGGAAAAATTTTATGTCCCCTTATATGAAAATTGTGAGGACGGAGGAGTATCAAATATGGCACAGTTTTTTATAGAAAGCTAATATTATTTATAATAATATATTAAAAATAAAACCTAACCTAACCTAACTTCACACTTTTTCCCTAGCAGGGTAGTCAGAGAGAATGGTGCGCCAAATGTTACGGTCCCTTACCTCTTTCGCCTTGTCCACAGTGATTAACCTTTTCATGTATGCCATCCGAGGCCTAATGCTTCTACACAACCTACCTAAAAATAAAACTAAAAATAAAATTTAACTAGGCGCAATCATTGATTTGACATACATGTGTAAACTGTAAACGATATGTAAACTGAGCTTCTAGTAAAAATGAAATTAACAATTTTAAATGCCAAATCAGCTATTATCTGGCTGTATTTAATTATTTATTCTCATACAAATATATGCCTAGTATAAAATATAATATAGTAGGGAACAGAGTGTCTTAACACTAGGTTCCCTCTGCGTACCCAGCTATATGCGGGATACAGCGTGAAGCTATGTACGTAAATAAATAAAGCATTCTAATGATTATGAATATTAAAGAAAATGTATTTTCAAGTTGTTTCACCAGATTATTCATATTGGGTATATGTATGTGGTAATAATATGCAATAAAAATTGTATGTAGTCTTACCAACTGATAAGAGCGGTTTCTGTTATCTTATTTTACAACTTTCAATTCCTATATTGGGAGCTTTATTGAATTGTTATTTGTTTACTGTGGTACAATAATTTTGAAAACTTATGCACAATACATGTATATTTTTTCTAATAATATTATTTTTTTATGACGAATTTTAAAAATTAATTCCATTATATTTATTCTTTAATCAATTACATCTCATTTATTTATTAGGTGTTAGTATTAATAAAAAAATAATACTTTATTTCTAAGCATATTTATACATCTTTGATATAAAAATTTAAATATAATTTTACGCACCAACAATATCTATTTCCCACAAAATTCCATCAATTGGTAGAGAATGCAGTTCAGCGCTAAGCCCATATTTTGTTCATATTTACTTTACTTGTGTGAAACAAAGAATTTTTAAATAAAATAAACAAATAAATATAATAATATATTTACGTAATGTATAACGCCTGTAGTGGCGCAGAGGCACAAGCGTGCGACTGTAAACATGACGAGTTGTGGGTTCGATTCCCACTCCAGGAAATGAAAATTCTTAGTAATATTTAGTATTTTCATTTCCTGGGTCTGGTAACAAGTTCCGCCACTCAGCAATGCATCATGTATCAATACGGCGGAAAGTGGGGAAAGGAATTGTTGAAAGAGAACGGAGTGTCTTAACACTAGGTTCTCAGGTTCCTTCTACCTACCTATGCGGGATACAGCGTGAAGCTAAAAAAATACATTAAAAAATATTCTATACGTAACAGTCACAATTAACCGTTCAGAAAATAGGTCATTCTAATATTGCCCAATCATTAAAATGATAGAGGCCATCATGGCGCAGTGGGACATTGTCTAATTGTAAACACGGTTGGTTGTGGATTCGATTATCACTCGGGGGAATCATTTGATTGCCATTTAATATTTGAACTAAAATGTTTCGAATTCGGGCAAAGTGACGAAAGTGAAGTGACGTTTCCAACGTTTGGTTTTTTTTTAACTTCACGCTGTAACCCGCATATAGCAGGGTAGGCAAGGGAACCAGAGAACCTAGTGTTAAGCACACTCATTGTCTTTCAACAATTCCGTTCCCCCACTTTCCGCCGAATTGAGGCATTGCGTGTTAATCTTGGAACGAACTCTAACTGCCAGGCTTTGCCTTGTTGCCAAACTCAAGAAATGAAAATACTAAATTTTACATTTCCTGGAGTGGGAATCAAGCTTTCCTAACTTATCTAAGTTACAGTCGCACGCTTCTACTTCTACTACATTGAAACTTAGATAAAACGACAAGTGTTAAAATTTTTTTGTTAAAATCTTGGTATTTTATAGAAATTAAATATGTTAAACATCTTCTATCCTCTTTTGTTTATTTTTTTTATTTTTAAGTCGCATTCACAATAATATTTCCAGGACACGTATCCAGCGTTAGACGTAAATCCTTATAGAAGAATCTTCTAAGCGTCCGGTACATCAGACATGATTAGAGATATTTATTTGGGACCTAAATAGCACATCTCAGCCCATGGCTCCTGGCAGCGGAGTCAACCGCACGATCATGTTCAGGGGGTTGGCATGGAACCAACAGGTATGTTTACTTACCTGTATTATATTTAATATTTTCAAGAACACTCTTCAAATGCAGTTGGCGAGCATTGAATTCCAAAAAACAAAAACTCATTTGCAGCTCATTTCAATTCAGCGGAAGTGGGGGCATTAATTTTAAAGACAACAGAGTGTCTTAAGACTAGGTTCTCTGGTTCTCCCCTCTGCCTACACTGGTAGTGCGGGATACAGCGTAAAGCTAAAAAAAACTTATTACATTTTACTTATTACACGTCACTTTCTATACTTAACTAATACCGATAACTATACCTAACTAACACATGGCTTTCATTACAAGTCACTTATTACACGTCATGATACACGACACTTGTGCACGTCACTCTATACTTATCATACCGATAACTATACCTAACTAACGCGTAACTCATTGCACGTCACTTTCTGCTTAACTAATACCGATAGCTATACCTAAGCTAACTTGCATGGCTCATTACAAGTCACTTATTACACGTCATATTACACGTCACTTTCTATACTTAGCTCCTTACCGATAGCTATACCTAACTAACATGGCTCATTACAAATTAAGCAGTACACGTCATATTACACGTCCTTTCTATGTAACTAATGAGATAACTATACCTAGCTAACTTACGTAATCATTGCAAGTCACTTATTACACGTCACTTTCTATGTAACTAATACTGATAACTATGCTTAACTAATACCGATAAGCTATGCTTAACTAACACATAACTGGTTTACACAAGTCACTTTATTAAAGTCATATTACGTCACTTTCTATAGCAACTACCGATAGCTATACCTAATAACTTGCGTAACTCATTACAAATCATATTACCACACATCCCTAAACCTGTAGCAACTAATACCAATAGCTATGCCTAAACTAGCACGTAACTCATTACAAGAGCTTATTACGTCACTTTCTATGCTTAACTAATGTACCAATAACTATACCTAACTTAACACGTAACTCATTTACAAGTCACTTACATTACACGTCACTTTCTATACTTAACTAATACCGATAACTATACCTAACTAACACGTAACTCATTACAAGTCACTTATTACATGTCACTTTATATTTATATTTTCAGGTACAACACATTTTAGGGTCAACATTTGCCACTAGATGCTTGGTGTGGGATTTAAGAAAAAATGAACCTATTATGAAGTTAAGGCCAAGTCTATAGTTTTTTAACACAATACTTAATATTACAAATGTGACTATTCAACCACGATTATTATGAAACTTTGGATACATATTCTTAGAGGGAGTATTAAGAAAGGACATATGATAATTTTATTAAAAAAAAAAATGGTACATGATTGTCTCCTTTTTATTTGTGATACTATAGTATGTAGTATGGAGTGCCATTGACCAGACGAGCGAAGCCATGGGTAACAGCTAGTATATTGTATATTTTTTTATAATTTATATTTAGTTTAATTTTTTCCAGTGATTCCCAGTTCCGTACGCGATGGCGCGCGCTTGCGTGGCACCCGTCGGTCGCAACACAACTGTGTATCGCCTCTGAGGACGATCAGGCGCCTGTCATACAACTGTGGGACTTGAGGTATTATTTCTTTTTATGTATAATATTAAAAAAAAACGCAAAATTTATTCAAAATTCTTATTTAACTGCGTGAACCAATTTTCATGATACTTTTTTTATATGATAGCTAGTGCTTTTGATGTGGTTCCATTTAAATTTAGCTACAACCTGATGAGTAGTTTTTGAGCTATTCGTAATAATTTTGCTGTTTAGTCGATTTTTTTGTTGTTAATATCTTAATATTAATTTAATCATTTCTCAGGTTAGCCGCATCCCCACTGGTGACGCTAGAGGGTCATGAGAAAGGTGTTCTCTCTCTATCCTGGAGTCGTCATGACGATGACCTGCTTCTGTCCGCCGGCAAGGATGGACGGTTATTGGCGTGGAACCCTAATAATACTAAGCCTGTGAGTTTTGTGGAAATTTTAATCTTTTATATATATATATATAAAATGAAAAAAAAATTGTTGTAAATTTTTTGGATTGTCAGTATTAAAATATCAGTGTCTCATCAGTTCTACAAGCTACTTTACTTACATTTTTCAGTTACATTTATATTTGATTATGAGTGTAATTTAAATTTAAAAATTAAGGCATTGTTTTTTTTTTTTTTTTTTTT
>JAKGSA010000484.1:346818-362475 GCA_033558755.1 Philaethria dido
GGAAGGGGGGACAATGTAGTAGTCCACTATCAGAACCACCACATTTTGGGGAAAGGATGGGTGGGAAAGGGGAAAATCTGGCTTACATGCTACGAACCGGAAGACATCATTAGATATTTGGCGGTTCGTCTTTGACATGAAAGTGGTCGCGAGCCAGTTGGAGGACGAACCTCCTACCACCTAACAAAACAAAAATTGTGTGTTGATTCCTGAAATACAACGCCATGCTTTGAAAACTAAAATGAAAACTTACCATCTTATACTTTATTATCTACCTCCTTGTTTGATTTCTACAACCGATTAATTTTATTTTCTTCCGAAGCTGTTTTACTGCGCTCTTATGGCTCTTTACGAAGAACAGAATGTCCATTTATAATGCGGTGTATGTTATATCATTCACACATTTTGGAAATTAAAGTTAAATTCTTGGATAAAAGATTAATTCATATGCCAAGTAGTGTTACATATCTTATGTGCATCATTATCTTAGCTTATTCGTGTGCATTTATGTTTTTGGTTTATTTCGTTTTATTTTTATTTTTGTAAATTATTTGTATGTTCTCATCCTTACTTATTAGCTCCTCTTTGTATTTTTATATTATATATAATTTTTAAAAGATCCATAAATCTGTCAAGTCCTAGAATTACGCAGATGATTTGGACTTGATAGATTAGAACATTTACAGCGTGGAAGACGCATATCTAGCTCTGGAACACCTCGAGACAGGCATGCCTCCAAGTTAACGTCTCTAAAACAAAATACCTCAAAGCCTCAAGGGGTAATGGGACAACTCAACGACAAGACAGATTAGTAGGCAACGAGACCTTTGCTTGTGAGTGGAGGATTTCGTGTATCTAGGATCTACTATCACAGAAACAAGGGCAAATATCTAGAAATCAATCAAAAAATTGTGGCTGCCAATAGGTACTTTACTTCAGGCTTCTAAGATGTTTCCGGTCCAAACTTCAATCAGGCACACGAAAATCTTCCTGTATAAGACCTTGCTACGACCAGTACTCACCTACGGCTCTGAAACGTGGGTGCTAGGAAGTAAAAGCAATGAACATATATTGTTAGTGTTTGAAAGAAAAATTCTAAAGGCGTATTTTTGGGATTGTGTTTGAGGAGCAACATCCTGGCCGGACTAGACACAACCACGAGCTTTACCATCTCTTTAACGAACCAACTAATCGTTAAAGTAATTAAAAATAACAAATACTCCGTTGGCTAGGACACGTGGGCCGTATGGAAGACTGCTCGAACACCTAAACGTCTTCTATACTCAAAACCTGATGGTCGTAGAGCAAGTAGCCGACCAAAGGGATTTGCGCTGGTTTGATGGTGCCGAGCAAGACCACAGACAGGTGGCATCCGGGCTGGAAGCGGCAGGCCAAAGAACCGTTCCGGTTGGAGAGATATTCTGGATCAGGCCAAGGCCCACCCTGGGCTGTAGCGCCATAGATGACCCTGATGATAATTTTAAGATAATATTATGAGTGAAATCGGACACATCAAAACATGTCGTGTTTGCTTTCAAAACGTTACGCATTTACAGAACCAATTTTATGTTAGTGATATAAATTTTTGTAACATGTATGTATGTAAAAATAATAACCACTAGCAATTCTTAATAAAATAAATAAATAAAAAAATTAAAGTTGAATTTCTAGATTCACCCGGAAAGGTAAACAAACATTCAAACAACGCATCCATAACATGCTTTTATTGTGTTCGGCGGCAGGGCGGCGAGATGGTGTCGGAGGTGAGTCGGCAGGCGGCGTGGGTGCTGGAGGTGTCGTGGGCGGCGCGCGAGGCGGGGCTGCTGGCGGCCGCCGGGTTCGACCACGCGCTCACAGTGCACTCGCTGCTGCCCAGTGGCACTAGTGTCAGTTGGAAATTTTTTGATTATTTTAGATTGTTTAGGTTTTGGTTGTGTTTTTAATTGTTAAAATAATGTTTCTGTCTAATTAGTAATTTATGAATGTTTTCAGTTATTTGAGTTTGTTGGTATATAGGTAAAGGAATTTGTTACATAATCATATGTGTAAATTTTCAGAGAAATTTTTAAATTTAAAATTCATAATTTTAATCATTTATTTTTAAAAATTTTTATTTACCTGATTTTTAGTTATATAATAAAAATATTCGTATATACTCTAAAAAAAAAATTAATATACTTAACAATTACAATAATATTCCGTTCAAGGTGTACTAGAAAAGAAAACATGTCATGAGCGTCATAACTCTTGACTATTATCCTATAAAAGCTAAATAAAATATATTTTCCAGAAACCAGCGACATCCAGCAACATTTTAGACTCATTTGAGGGCGTGGCGGGGCTCGCGGCGTTGCCGGCGGTGAGCGCCGCGCCGGCCGCCGCGCACAGCCAGCCCACGCGCGCGCCCAAGTGGCTGCGACCGCCCGTGAAGGGGAAGTTCGCGGTAATGTATATATACGCTGTTACACATGTCTACATGTCAGTGGCGAGGTGTCCATATAACACGATTCCCACCGGCTTGCGTTCATTTTCAAAATACAAGTATGGGACATAAAAAAAAGATCGCCAAGAAAACGTGGAGCTCAAACTGTATTTAACTTTGCAAAAAAAAACTAGCTTACACATCTAAAATCTACTAAACCGCCTATACCGGCTTCCTTAAATATATACCAACTTCTCTAGATTTACCAGCTTACCTTGCCAAAATTCGAGACATTAGACTAAGACACACATACAAACATCATTCTAGTAATAGTAATTAATTTTGTGATAATGAGAAAATTATAATTTAATTAAAAAATATAACTAATTAAAAGAAATTGTGACGTCATAAGCTAAGATTCGAACTCGCGTCTCTTGGAATTTAAAAGCTCTAGCGAATTAAGTAATATATCCTTATTCATTTATTACAGATTATTTTAGTTGTAAAAAAATATTAAAATTATTACATAGATAGATAGATAGATAGAAAAACTTTATTGCACACTTGAAATTATACATAAAGAAAAAATCTTAAATAATACAACAAATGCACATAGGCGGCCTTATCACCAAAAGTGATCTCTTCCAGGCAACCTAACTGAAAGGATCTATAGATAAAAGCGGGCACAATGCGGTGCAAAAAATATAACGGATATAACTAAATAAATAAATCAACCTAACATACTGTTAGTCCTACTTACATACATATATTCCAATATAATAGTAAATATACTTGAATGAATACATACATATAATATATACATACAAATATACATAAATATATACATACATATATACATACATATATATATTTCTATAATAAATATACTACATGTGGAGATAGCTTATTTTTTTAATATGATAATTAGGAAAGCCCTTGTATTGTCAAATAACTTTTTAAAATTATGTTTACAGTTTGGAGGAAAATTGGTGACATTTGAGAAATGTTCTCAAGAACCTGGATCTCAGAAACTTGTATATATTAGTCAGGTAATGATTTACAAGCGTACGACTGTAAACGCGACAAGTTGTGGGTTCGATTCCTACTCCAGGAAATGTAAAGTTTAGTACCAAACCCAGGTAATGAAACCTGGGTTTGGTAACAAGGCAAAGCGCGGCGTTGAGTTCCGCCACTCAGCACGCAATGCCTCATTTCGGATGAAAGTGGGGAACGGAGTACCTAGCACTAGGTTCTCAGGTTCCCTCTGCCTACCCTGTTATATGAAGCATATATATAGATTTTGTTTAAATTAGGAATTGAACCTGCACTTTCTTTTGTAGAATTAATAATTAGACAACTAAGCTATATCTAAAAGTAATAGCTGGCCAGTGTCTAGCATATATTATATGCTATATTTTTCAAGTAATATTCTATTTAAGTTTTTTTTGTTCCTTTAAAATTAAAAAAAAATCCAACAATTTTTTTTTTAATTTATTTTATTATTATTTTTATACATACATAAATATTTATTATTTAAATTTATTATTATTTTACAGGTGGTAACTGAGCCGGATATTGTAGAAAAAGCCTCCGACTTAGATAACGTGATAGCCTTAACTCAAAGCCGGGAACCGGGAGCCGCTGAAAAGTTGGCAGAGTGAGTGAATATATTTAACATACCTACATACATGCCACTGTAATCGCGACAGGTTGTGGGTTCGATTCGCACTTCCGGAATTTTTCATTTCCTGGGTTTGGTAACAAGCGCGGCGTTGAGTTCCGCCACTCAGCACGCAATGCCTCAATTCGGCGGAAAGTGGGGAACGGAGTGTCTTAACTCTAGGTTCTCAGGTTTCCTCTGCCTACCCTGCTATATTCGGGATACAGCGTGAAGCTAAAAAAATATATATTTGAAAAGAGCAACTGTTGAGTTTTTTGCTGGCTCTTCTCAGCAGAACTGCCTTGCGAGCCGGTGGTAGCTTCCGTTAGGACTGACAATACTGACATCTATTAATATTATTGTTTCTTTTAATTAGCGGAATTCGAACCTACACTTCCGACATCTTGTATATAAAAAAGATTTTTATTGTATATTTTATTACTCAGGTACTGTCGTGTAAAAGGCGATGCGTCTTCCGACCAGCACGAGCGTTACATGTGGTTCTTCCTTCGCGCGAGTTTCCTGCCTTCCTTCAGGGAGGACGCTTTAAATATGCTAGGTGAGTTATATACGCGTGAATACGTTGATAACTTGAAAGTTAATAGATTTTTGTTCTCTTTCAACAATTCCGTTCACCACTTTCCGCCGAATTGAGGCATTGCGTGCTGAGTGGCGGAACTCAACGCCGCGCTTTCCCTTGTTAGCAAACACAGGAAATGAATATACTAAACTTTATATTTCCTGGAGTAGGAATTGAACCCACAATATATTTAGAAAACGTATAAAAATTTATTTATATCTTTCCAGAAAGTGATTTAAAAAAAAATATATTTTTTTTTAATTCAGGTTTCAAACAAGAAGATGTGCCGTCTAAGTTTAAAAGTCAAGAACGCGCTCCAGACGCTATTGGACTTAGTAGAGTAAGTATTTATTATTATACTATATGTGGAAATTACATAATGTTTGTTTAAAGCGTGAATAGGTTGATAAGTCGACTTGCATATAGTTTTTTAAATATTAAAATTCATTAGAGTTCTTTTTTTGAAAAAAATGACTTAATAAAAAAAACAAATATCAAATAAAAATATTTTAACCGGGTTAATCGCGTATATTTTAGTATTCGAAAATAGTCTTTGGAAATAGTTTTTGGAAACCCGACGCTTCGAACACTTTACAGTAGTCCGTGGTCACAGGTAGGTTTGAGGTAGGTGAGTCTAATCAAACCTACCTGTGACTATGGGCTATTGTAATCAAATAAAAGAGCTCATTATAAACAAACAAGTAATTTATTACATGAAAATAGAATTTATAGATAAAAATTTAAACTAAAAGATATATGGCTGTACTGATAATGTGCTTTTGATATATTAACTTATTCACGCTTTGTCATATATATCTTAAGATATTTACCTGATTTTAATTTCTTTTGATGGGTTTATATTATCTGTGCTCTTTCTATATTTTTTCTGTTTTTTTTTTTTTTTTAATTGACTAATTGTTTTTTTTTTTCATTTTCACATTTTTAATTCTTACTATGTTATGTGCTATATATATTTACAATAGCTAATCGCATAATTCCTAATATTGTAACATAAAACCTCTAGATCGGAGGTTCCCAAACTTTATTCCGTCGTAGACCCCTATTTACCTTGAAAGACTTAAATTTTTATTTTTTTAATTTTATTTTGGTTTTTCATTTAAAAATAAACAACAATACAGTTTTACATATTTGTTAATTGAATTTAAATCAAAATATAGTAACTGTTACATGAAAAAAAGTAAGCAAAAAATAAATTTATTTAATAGGAGAGATGAACTTGATTGTTTAATAATAAATTATTAATGATATTAATTATTTTTTATTTATTTAATGTCAAAATTATATTTATAACACTTTTTTTTTGCAATTTCTTGCCATTGACTCTATTTTCATTTCATAGACCGCCATTTTTTTTGTCGCCCATGTAGACCCCTTGCAGTTCTCCATCGACCCCTGGGGGTTGATATAGACCACTTTGGGAATCACTGGTCACTCACTTTAAACTTTTTTTTTTTTTCATAAATAAAATTACATCCACGGGCTCACACTTGCCCATGCTTTTTTTAGTTTTTTATTTATTAGAGTTAATTTGCGGGATACTTATAGAGAACTGTTTAATTGTATCTTAAAAATTATGGTGAGATCCTCACCGACTGACATTTTTTTTTGTTATGTAGGTTGTTAGTGGTTATTATTAATATAAAATATATTTAACAACTACGAATTTTAACCTTTGTCACTAAAAATATTTCGAAACCAAGTTATTCACAATTCCGCACTAATCTTCCATACTTTCCATCACAATTAATATAGGGTGAGAGTACGGAGACTGAAGCGGAACTCTCTACCGACACCAGCACTGATCTATCTGTAAGTTTGTTATTGAAAAAAATATTCTTTATGTACATAGCATAGCTCTCTGACCACCCAGAGAGAACTTAGTGTTATGTCACTCTTTTTTCATAAATACATACATAGCTTCACACTGTATCCTGCATATAGCAGGGTAGGCAGAGGGAACCTAATGTTAAGACACTCCGTTCCTCATTTTCCGCCGAATCGAGGCATTGCGTGCTGAGTGACGGAACTAAACGCCGCGCCTTAATACCAGAGCAAGGAAATGTATATATAAAGTGACATATACATATGTTGCCAGGCAACGCGTTGTTAACGCGTCAACGGGGACAATTGTATATATATAATTCCACATAGTGGGAATCGAATTTATGACCATCGCGTTTAGAGTATGCTGTCCCACTGCGCGGTTTATTATTTTAAATGTATATGTTTGTTAACTCGATGTGCTTTTATTTGCTTTGTTTTAATGTCAATTAAATACTAATTAACGTTTGTGAGTGTGAACGTGGCATGTTTTTTGTAACTAATCTGTACTGTACTGCACCATTATGAATGAAAGAAGCCTGACTTAAATCGCTATACATGGTATATGGTAAGGTTCTAAAAATACTTTTAAAATGGTATTAGATATTTAATTGATATAAATATATAAATTTGATATTCATTTGTGTTATTTAAAAAATATAAATATTTATATTTTTTTTTACTCGAGTAAATTTCGGCGATGTCAAATCGATACCATAGAATCGAATCGATTGTGATTAAAATTTGTTGTAAATTGTTTTTGTACATAAATACTGATTTTTACGTTTACTTATTTTATTGTTTTTAATTTGTGTGTTTTTTCATAGGAGCGCAAACTTTTTAATCCAGGAGCTAGCGAATAGGTGGGCCCTCCTGTATCTAACATTACTATGCAGTGGAGATGAGTAGAGCGATACATATATTGGATGTTTTTACCAATAAAAACTTATAACTTAAAATAAACCGGGCAAAAAAGAGAAATTATTACAAATAACTCACAAAACTACTCATCAGATCTTAACTAAATTTACTTTAAACTTCCAGCGCAGCCGGCGGTACATATATTCTTCTTTCATACCCATAGGTTGATTGCAAGATTTGTTAGGTGGTAGGAGGTTCGTCCCACTCCGACGGCTCGCACGACCACTATCATGTCAAAGACGAACCGCCGATATCTAGCCGGAATATGTTCCGGTTCGATGGCATGTAAGCCAGATTTTCCCCTTTCCACCCATCCTTTCCCAAAAATGTGAGAGGTGGTTCCGATAGCGGACTACACATTGGCGTCACTCCCTTTCCATCTGTATCCTCTCAGGATTTGGCAACGCATCCTAATACATCCACGCTGTGTTGTAGATGTTCATGGGCGAAAGGTAACCACTTACCATCTGAAAGCAGTCCTTCTGCTCGTTTGCCGTCCGTTATCAATAAAAAAAAAAAAAGAAATCTCTATCAGCGATAAGTCCATCTTTGCATACTAGCTCCTTTCGAAGTAGTCTTTTCGTACATGATATTTTTTATTGTTTGTGGTTTTTTTATGTAAATTTCTTTGATGTATGCAATAAAGAATTTTATCTATCTATCTATCTTTGCTAGAAGCTTTTTAAATATTGTATTGATTTTTGTTACAAAGTGCAATAAAGAATATATATTAAATTTAAATGGGACTTCTTTAAAAGCACTAGCTATCATATAACACAGAATCATCTATATATATATATATATATATATATATATATATATATATTTTTTAACAGATAACAGCAGTTTAATATGTCGCGCGTTAGTGTGCGGACATTTGGAGGAGGCGGTGGAGTTATGTATAGAGGGAGGGCGGGTTGCTGATGCACTTGTTATAGCTTCTCTAGGTAAATATATATAAATAATAGTTTTTTTTTACTTTCACGCTGTATCCCGCACATGGCAAGGTAAATAGAAGGAACCAGAGAAGTTAGTGTTAAGACACTCCATTCTCTTTTTGTCATTTCCGTTCCCCACTTTCCGCCACATCACTTTATAATATTATTTCTATTCATGTGTAAAATACATGTTCTCTTGGCAACATGCTGTTTTATATATTTTTTTTTTTATACCACGACGGTGGCAACAAGGCACACGGCCCACCTGATGGTTAGTGGTATATAAATATATGACAAAATATTTTATTCTATTATGATAAATATTTTGGTATTCTGCATTTTTTTCGTATTTAGTATATTTATGCCCATTCTCATACTCTGTCTTTATATTTTTTGTAATGAGAGAGTATTTTCCTTCACCTATTATATATTTGTGTTTCACGATTTTTTGCATAGTAGGTTATTAGAGAGAACCTTGTGTTCAGACACTTTGTTCCACACTTTTTATTTCAATTTTGTATTAAATAGCGGAACTCAACGCCGCCCGTCGTCTTAGCAGAGACGTATTAATAAAATGATAAACACATATAAATATATATATTTTCTACCAGGTAGTCCCCAACTAGTACAAAAAGCGCAGCACCAGCACTTCCTGTCGACCCGCTCGGACCCCGTGTCGCTGGTGAGCAGCACGCTGGTGCGCGGGTCGTGGGCCGCGCTGGTCCGGTCCGCATCGTCGTCGTCGTGGGCGCGCACGCTGGCCGCCGTACTCACGCACTGCGGGGACGGCGAGGACGGGCTGCCGCGGTACTGCGGTGAGTGCGGGGTTGATTGGGAGGGGGTTCAATTTTCATCCAATTATGTCTTTCATTTAGAGACAATCATCCCCTCAAATATAAATCGAACACACAATCAATAATATTTTAATGATAGGTCCACCCGCTCGGAGCTGATCTTTCTAGTGAGCGTCTAATCGAGTGAGCTCGTACAGTTTGAATACGAATTTTGTTATAAATTAACCTTTTTCACGGAAATAACTTAGTATCGACATACTCAGATGTACACTTTTTCCTTCAGATTTTTAGGGTAGTTGAAAAAAATCAGTATTTCACCCTTCGCCAAATTACTTGTATGGTGCAACTTACTAACTAACTAACTTCACGCTGTATCCCACATATATCAGGGTAAGCAAAGGGAACCTGAGAACCTAGTGTAAGACACTCCGTTCCCTTACAACAATTCCGTTGCCCACTTTCCGCCAAATTGAGGCATTGCGTGTTGTGTGACGGAACTCAACGCCGCGTTTTGCCTTAGTACCAAACCCAGGAAAATGAAAATATTAACATTTCCTGGAGTGGGAATCGAACCCACAATCTGTCGCGTTTACAGTCGCACGCTTGTGCCTCTGCGCCACGACAGGCGTTGCTAACTAACCTAACCTAATAATTTGAATATAATCATTCTTCCAAATTAACCCACAAACAATATTGTCTAATGAAAAACGCCTAACCTCTACTTCCTGCCAACCCGCTGATTGAATACGAGTTTTGTTATAGATTGACATTTTCAAAGTAATCGGAGTGTCTTCAATTTTCTTTTACAGCTTCACATTTGCAGGGTAGAGTGGAGTGTTTTTTTCTTAAAAACTTGATATTTTCAGGGTAACTGGAGAAAATCTAAATTAAATTCACAAAGCCATTAAGTAATTAATAATGACGTCACATGAAATGTGGTTTAGTAATATTACTTTTTTAGCTCTTGTGTGGTATTTTTTTTTAGTTCTATGTGATGTATAAATAAAATAATAATAATAAGTTAAGAGAACTCGATTATAATTTTTTTTAAAATATTAATAGTCGATTAGAATTATTTTATTGTTATGGTGAGAAAATTACTAAATCAAATTTAACCAAATACACTAAACATTTTATAGTTTAGTCTAAGACCTATTAATATTTAAAAAAATGTATACGCACGTCGACTTATCAACTTATTCACGCATGTCACTGATATAAATTAAATGTTATGTACACAGAAATGCTAGGCGACAAGTTATCAGAGGAATCCGATCCTCAACTACAACGAGCCGCCTCTCTGTGCTACGTTTGTGCTGCGCATGCTGATGCACTGGCAGCGAGAGCACTGCGTGCCAGTACGAGTGCTGCCCCCGCCAGTGCTAGTGCCAGTGCCAGGCTTGCTGCATTAGCGCAAGGTGTGGAGTTGGCGTTGTTAGCGCGTGCTGCTGCTGCTGTTAGAGGATTGTCTTTGCAGGTTTGTTTGTAATATTTGTTTTTTTTTTATGGAATTTAATATTTGTTTTTTTTTAATTGAAATTTGAACCATATAAAATTTTATGGGTTGAAATTTGAAATTTAAATGTAATTTTAGCTGAACGTTATCATTTTCAAAATTCGATTAAATAAAATTTTGATATATGAATTTAAAGCGTATTATAAAACTAATACATTAAATATAATAAAGTATGAGAAACCATAATTTAAGACAGTATTCTACATTAGTGAGACAAAACACCAAGCTAAGCGTTAAACTACGTCACTCATTACGCAATCTCTCGATTTCGTGTGAAAAAATGCTTCTCTATTTGTATATTTACATTAAAACCTTCATAGCAACAATATGGTATTGAAGCCCTTCTATGGCAATACGCGTTAATTGTTAAAGTGGTGCTCTGCTTATAGTTTGTTCTTTCACTGAAAAAACATTTTTAAGTGTTTCAGGCACTTTATTTCATTTTTACACAAGATTTGATGCAAATCCATATTTTCGATAGCAAGAAATCGCCGAGCATAAAACACTTATAACCTTTACGCCTCTCTAGCCAAACAAAAAATGCTATACACTTGAAGAGCTTGGTACAGATGTTCGGGAAGAGTGTACCAACATAACAAAATAAAAAATCAATAATCGAAAATTGGTACCGCCAAATTTCACAGTCACCTTACTTTTTGAACACACCTCGCACTTAGATGATATTTAAATTCAAGTAACAACATAGTTCGCTCTATATATTCATTGTTTCACCATATTTACTTTGACGTTTATATCTTTAGCAACAAGAAGGAGCACATTTCGAAGCCCTACTCTCAGAATACGCGTCCCGTCTCGCCGCGCAGGGCTGCTTGCGTAGCGCGCTGTCGGTGCTGCAGGGCACCGGCGCGGGACTCGCGGTGCGGGTCGCGCGGGCTCTAGGGGATGTACCTCAGGGACATGGTGGTTATGGTTTTAAGGTAAGGGAGAATAAGTTTGTTGGAACTGATTATGTGATATGTAATATGTTTACAGATTTTTAAACTTGTTATTTTTTTAATTATGAAATTTGAAAGAAAAAAACCTTTTTATGATAACTGTCTTATTTATTGTAATTTCTTTCGAACCATAATAATTTATTTATTTTATATTATTTTCTAATAAACATGATTTTATTCCTTCATATAGTCATATTAAACGCCATCCATTTGTTTATAGCCTTCTATAAAAAATAAATAATAAATTAAAAAAAAAACTCTTTCCCCTAAACAAATAAATACATTTATTACAGCAGCAGCAGCACCAACATCAACACCAACAGCAACACTTGCAGCAACAGCAGCAGCATATACAGCACGCGTCGGCACGCTCGCGCACAGTCAGCACGCACTCTCAGCCCAGACAATATGGAGGGCAAAATGATAATAGTAACAGTTATAATGCTGGTAATTATATGTTATTTTATTTTTTTAGTATAATAATGTCATTGTGGCTTCGAATTTCATTTGAGGGATATTTTTTTTAATGAAGTTCATTGGTTAAGTTGAAATTAAAACAAACATAACTGTAATAAAACAAAAAAAAAAATAGCCAACTGATGCGTATACGTTTATTGCTAGATCACAAAAAAATAATTAATAGATATATATTTATTTATAAATATATAAAAAAATGAAAGATCATTAAATAAAAAGTATTCTCATTTCTTTAAGTGCGGGCGGAAGGTTGAGAACTGAGTGTTAGGACACTACGTTTTCTCTGTCTGGGAATAAAATAATTTGATTTATTTTATTATTGTATTCACAGGAGTTCAGGAGACGCCGGGCTGGTCAGCGGCACCTCCTCGCCCTCCCAGTGTCGCATCACAGCCTGGTGGGTAACACTACACTTAAAAAGAAAGAAAATCTATATATTATACGTGAAATAATTTTTGATACATTTTTAAGAAAATATGCCAAGGGATGAGTATGAAATTTGGTGTGTTTAAAGTTTTTATGGAGTGGAAAGGCAATATTTATTATAGTTGATTACAAAATTATTAAAAAGTCAAAAATCAAATCAAAAATCGTGCTTGACATAACACACACGTTGCTAAGGTAACGAGTAATTTACGTGTTCATTTGCTTATTAAATGAAAAATGTTATAATCCATTACTATAGTATTATCCTAGGTATCTAAACAATTTTTAAATCATATTTCTTTTATTAGGTGGCATCACAAGCCGATCAAAATACAAAGTGGATCCATCAGTCCAATCCGCGCCTTCCTACAATCAGTACAGTTTCAACAACCCCATACAAAATCAACCTTCCTACGGCTATAACAGTCCTTTCCCCGAACAATATAACTCATCGAGCGTCCCAAGTCATAATTTCGCACCAATTAACCAACCAAATCCAATTAATCCGTTAAATCCGACGAATGCCCCGTTAAATCCGTTAAACCCGGTCCCGTTGAACCCGTCAATGAACCCGGTGAGCCAAGTGAACCCGCCCGTTAATGGCAGTTACTACGGACAGGAAGCGAATGTGAAGCCCGCGCCTCCCGGGTGGAATGATCCGCCTATGATGACTTCTAAGCCTAAGGTTAGTTTTTTTTTTTTAAATATGGTTAATCGATTTGGGCAATTCATAATATTATACATATATTAAAACCATTTGAATTCGAAAAAAGGTTTGGAAGATGTTGAATTCTGAATATGTCCGTGAATATTCTAATTCAATTTATTAATATTATTGGGGAAAGCTAAATTATTTGTATAATTTGTTAAGGAATTGTTGAGAATGAAAGCATCGACACAATTTTAACTATAATTTTTTTTAGATTTTAACTTCAATGAAAATGTACTCGAAAGTACAATTATTACGAATAACTCAAAAATTACTTGTCAGATCTTAACTAATTTTAAATGGAACTACATCATCAACACTAGCTATCATATTAAAAAAGCCTCATCACAAATCATAAAAAATTGGTACTCAGTAAAAAGTTAGTAAGAAAAAAACCGTCGAGTTGATAACTGGTTAAAAACCTATATATTCTATTAATATAAATGCGGAACTTTGTGAGAGCAAATGGAAATTTGTTACTCTTTCACGCAAAAGCTACTAAACGAATCTAGATGAAACTTTGCAGTAATATAACTAATTCATCAGAATAACATAACTCAATAATGTTAAGTATAGGTTCGATATTTCATACAATAATTACTATATAGCAATTTGGTCACGAGGACATGTGCGCGTCTCACGCCGGCACTAGACAGTGGAGCCATATAATTGAGCACAGAAACGAGGTACTAGTGTTTGCAGAGTGATTGAATACTCCGCGAAGTGTGACGCATGATAGTTAAAAAAAATTGTAAAATAAAATTTATAAAAAATGTTTGTCTTTTCCCTTTTTGTTCGTTTTCACTAACATTTTTTGTAACTGTAATTTTTTTTCATGCGTTTTTGTTCAGTCTTTCATCGTTGTTATATAAGTTATAGTTCATCGCTATGTTTATTATCATTATTGACGTTTGCGTCACAATATATCCACAAAAAAAAGTTTTTCCATATGAATGTTCGGAATTATTTAAAAAAAACAGTGATAGATATAAAGGCAAGAACTGAATATAAGCTGATTATTAATGTAAGGAAACACCATTGAATTCCTTTCTTTATTAGTTCGAATTTGGGCCGTGCTTTACTATTGTTGATGTTGATTAGATAGATGGCGTGAGTGGTTAGGAAAATAAGAAAAATTGTAAAGACAAAATGGCGTCGGATTTACAGTGATAAAAATAAAAGTGAAATGAAGATTATGTTAAGTAATGAAAAGAGATCGACAAAGTAACTTTAAATGTCGTTTCTTTGTTTTACAGGTAATTGTAGTTGTGTATTTGTATTTTATTAATGTAAAAATGTAAAAGTTATAAAAATAAATTAATCTTTGTTTTACAGAGCAACACATAGTTTAATTTGTCGAGAGTTCTCACAGAATTGACTAAATTGACTTATAAAACGACATTTAAAGTTACTTTATATAAGTTTTCGTTGTTAAAAGAAATAATAATTTAACAGGTTCATTTATGGATAATAAAATTCTATAAACAACTACAGACCTATCACTTGAATTTAAAGTCAATATTAGAATAATATTATTGAGAAAAGTATATTATTCTTTCTGTCCAAGACTACTAAAGTGATGTTAATATATGGAATTAAATGCTGTTGATACTCACTCGGAAAGTTCTTCATAGTTGTGAATATATTATAATAAAAACTTAATAATATAAAAACTTAACAAGTTTCTTGCGGGTCTTCTTGCTTTAACAAGTTCTCTTCTCACCAAAACTTCCTTCAGTACCAATAGTAGCTTATAGGACAATACTCATATACATATATGTATAAACTGTCGTTTTGAAAGACCTTGTTGTAAAAATATTTTGGATATTGCCATTATTTCATACATTCATCGTTTAAATTTAACATTTATTTTTCTTTATTGAGTTTTTTGGTTTATGTGTAGTGTTCCATCATTTAAACAGCCGTTTAGTTCGATTTGTTTTACTTAATTCATTTGTATGCTGTAAAAAACAGATGTTATTGTTACTAACTAGATTTATATTATTTATTTATAATATTAAAAATATGAGGAAGAATAGGCTTTGGTAAAGATTTAAAGTATCTAAATAGATTTCTAACACAAAAAAAAGTATATAATGCTTGTTCTAATTTTAATAAAATTCAACAATTAACTCACTAAGAACATGAAAGCATAAATAAAAAAATATTGACATCCCACAGCCAAAACCGGAAGTACAGCAACAAGCACCAATAACTCACCCCCTCTTTGGAGTAGAACCACCACAACATGTTCCTCTCGTACCCGCTCAATATCCGGGACAGAACCAATTTCCGGGACAAAATCAATTTCCGGGACAAAATCAGTTTCCCGGACAGAATCAGTTTCCCGGACAGAACCAGTTCCCAGGGCAACAGTTCCAACAAAATCAGTATCCAGGACAAATGGGACAAGGAC
>JAKGSA010000485.1:0-79249 GCA_033558755.1 Philaethria dido
TATATATATATATATATATATATATATATATATATATATATATATTAGCTTCACAATGTATCTCGCATATAGCAGGGTAGGCAGAGGAAACCTAATGTTAAGACACTCCGTTACACTTATCGCGGAATTGAGGGACTGCGTGCTGAGTGGCGGAACTCAATGCCGCGCTTTGCCTTGTTACCAACTCCAACGAATAAAAATCATATAAAAATATTGATTTATCCTCATTTTCAAGAACAAATTCCTATTTTACATGTAAAATAAAATCTTAGTACGTTCCATAATATACGTCTAAGAAACAACATAGAGCGTAAACATCCTGTTTGAACATTGGAATTTTGACGAGATTTTTTCGACTTCTATTGTAGTAGTTGAAAAAAATACAACAAATTAATTTTGTTTTAGGATCCTCTCTTGAAAAAATTCGTGAAACAAATAACGTTACTTAGAGATAAATAATTAATTAAGACTTAAAGAAAACAAGAAATCGATTTGAAATAAAAAAAGCAGTAAAAAGTAACATTATTACTAATAACTCAAAACTATTCGTTTTTTAGTTTCACGCTGTATCCCGCATATAGCAGGGTAGGCAGAGGGAACCAGAGAACCTAGTGTTAAGACACTCCGTTCTCTTACAACAATTCCGTTCCCCACTTTCCGCTAAATTTAGGCATTACGTGCTGAGTGGCGGAACTCAACGCCGCTTACGCTTACGTACGGCTTATAACTTATTATTAATACTATATGTGTTATAGAATAAGGTATGATATATATGAGCATATATGAGCATAAACATGTTTCTTAGGTTTACGTAACATTTTTTTTTTTTTATGGATAACTGATGGCAAACGAGCAGAAGGACCACCTGATGGTAAGTGGTTACCTTCGCCCATGAACATCTACAACACCAGAGGCGTTGTAGATGCGTTGCCAACCTAGAGGATACAGATGGAAGGGGAGGACAATGTAGAAGTCCGCTATCGGAACCACTACATTTTGGGGAAAGGATGGGTGGGATAGGGGAAAACCTGGAAAATGGGAAAATAACTATTATGTAAAAAAAACAAGTTCACAGTAAAGGGGAAAGGTTAAATATTGGTGATAAGTAACGAATAACTGCTACTGGCAGTTCAAGTTTATTGTGACCGACTTTACAAAACGAGTAGGTTATTAATTTGACTGTAAACAACAGGTTGTGGGTTCGATTCCCACTCCAGGAAATGGAATTTTTCATTTCCTGGGTTTAGTAACAAGGCAAAGCGCGACGTTGAGCTCCGGCACTCAGCGCGCAATGCCTCAATTCGGCAGAAAGTAGTAAACGGAGTGTCTTAACACTAGGTTCCCTCTACCTATCCTGCTATATGCGGGATACTGCGTGAAGCTATGTATGTATGTATCTTTTATTACTTTTTTGTTGCCCAATTATTAAAGACATATTTTTCCTCCACATTCAGACAACTACCAATAAACCACATCCATTGAGTCACAACGACGTCAACTAAAAACTTTTAATGTAAAAAATCGATTTACAAAACGAGATCACCTAAAACAAGAACACCCATAAATAACAATTTACAAAGATACCATAATCAAATGCTTCTACCTTCCACTTGACACGTATTTTAATAGTATCAATAAAACACAATTAGACGGTCGATTCAAATAAACATTTTCATGTAATCTAATCTTTTTTATTTACGACAGTTCTCGGCTAATGGGAGATAGGACTGGTTAAATTTTTTAATTCTCTTTGGTAGAACTAAAGTGAACTTTTATCGTAACAATAAAGGTATAGGCAACACATTAATTTGTCAATTTGATAAGGAGTAAAATATAACACGAACTAGATAAACCCTAAAATTTTACCCTGTGAGGGGACGGGGTTAGGATACAATTCCCCTCCGCCGCTGGGTAGCGTACCGTAAGAGGCGGGTTTCCCAGTAGTTTGGTAGTAGAAGGTTCGTCCTCCGTCTGGCTCGCGACCACTATCATGTTAAAGACAAACCGCCAAATATCTTATGATGTACTCCGGTTCGATGGCATGTAAGCCAGGTTTTATCCCCTTTCCTACCCATCCTTTCCCCAAAATGTGGTGGTTCCGATAGCGGACTACTACATTGTCCTCCCCTTACAGATGTATCCTCTAGGTAGGCAACGCATCTACAACATCTCTGGCGGTGTAAGATGTTCATGGGCGAAGGTAACCACTTACCATCAGGTGGTGCTTGTGCTCGTTTGCCATCGGTTATCTATAAAAAAAAAGAAAAAAAACCTAAGAGACTTAAGCTTCCCGGTAAGACAAAGGGCAGAGAAGAAACTTTTTAGCAATCCATGGATTCACCGTGCTGGTGCCCATCGCGTTGCAGAGAGAGGTGTTTGGAGAGTGCCTGGGACTTACGACCCAACGTGTAGGTTTAAGGGGCCGCTTTAAAATGTGCATTAACGTTCATCTCCACTGTCCATGCTCCTTTCTCTACCTAATAAAAGTTTTAAGTACCATGGTTCCGTGGTTCCGTTAGCCGAAAGTGGAGGACGGAGTGTCTTAACACTGGAAGAAGTAGTTGTGTTTGTTATATATATATATTTTAACTTCACGCTGTGTTCCGCATACAGCAGAGGATGAGGGAATCTGAGAACCAAGTGTCTGAGAACACTCCGTTCTCTTTCAACAAATCCGTTCCCCACTTTCCGCCAGATTGAGGCATTGCGTGCTGAGGGGCGGAACTCAACGCCGCGCTTTGCCTTGTTACCAAACCTAGGAAAAGACTAACATTTCCTGGAGTGGGAATCGAACCCACAACCTGTCGCGTTTACAGTCGCTTGTGCCTCTGCGCCACGACAGGCGTCTGATCATAAACATTCCTAATTATAATAATAAAAAAATTAAAAAAAGAAAAAGACGTCTCTTTTTTTTTTCACCATCAACCCACAAAATGGTGCATGGTACCATAAACCCTTATATAAACCCGAATCACATCTAATTCATATTCATGTAGAACGTTTTATAAACGAATGCCTATCATGTCAGAGCTCCCATATAAAGCAAATGTTATCTGTTATCAGTTGAACGTAATGTCTGGCATATACTTTATCGAAGATGTTTTGCATTGATAAGAAAGTACACACGCTATGCAAATATATTGAATGCTTTAGCTTATAATTTTTTTTAAAGGGTCGATGTAACGAATATGCGTCACGATAAAGATAGACACATTAATATAACATATGTTAAGAAGCAAAAGTGTGAGCGTAAATACGACAGGTTGTGGTTTCGATAGCCAGTCCAGAAAAGGATAATATTAAATAATATTTAGTGTTTTCCTTTCCTTGCTACGGTAACAAGGCAAAGCGCGGCGTTGAGTTCCGTTCAGCGTGCAATGTTTTAATTCAAAGGAAAGTAGGGAACGGAAAGGTCTCTAAAAGTGTACCTTTCATGTTCCAGTCTCTCTATAAACACGTTTGTTTGGGATTCGATTCTCATTTAGGGGATCCTTTTTTTTTTTTCTACTTTTGTAATATAAAGTGTAGTGTTGTATTCCGCCACTTAACGTACTACGTAAAAAATAAAAAAAAAATGGAAGGCGACAGAGGGATATATTATAGACATTAGATTCTCTTTGACTATCCTGTAACTATACGGGATAAAGAATGAAGTTACTTTTTTTTGTATTTTTTTCTTGAATTAGTATTCGAACTCACTACCATCGTGTGTACCATATATTTATTATATACACCACCATGACGTAAAAATTAAATTATTTCATATATGTAACATACATACAATACCTATTTCACATTTCCACTAAGTTGCAAGGGTAGGTAGAGAGAAAGTAGTGTCAGAACTGCGTTCTTTACTTTCCGCCTGAATTTGAAGGCGCCGGATAGTGGACATTAGAATCTGTCATCTTTTTAATAAAGAGAGCGGATAGCGAAAATATTAGAAAAAATAATTAAGAAGAATTAGATAGAATTTGATTAGAGCCATCAATGAATTTTAATATATGAACTTTCACGTTTTTTACGCCATAACATTGTCGGCAAAGATGACCAAGTGCCAAGACTCTCCGTTTGGAATCAAGACGTAGCGTGGTGAGTGGTGGAACTCAACTTAGCACTTTTTTTAAAACGGTAATTTGAAAAAAAAAATGATTATATCAATAATTATTTTAGCAAGGAAAACGAACGCCTGTCGTGGCGCAGAAGCACAAGCGTGCGACTGTAAACGCGACAGGTTGTGGGTTCGATTCCCAAGAATAAAAATAAAAAAATTAGTAACAAGGCAAAACGCAACGTTGAGTTCCGTCACTCAGCAAGCAATGCCTCAATCTGGCGGAAAGTGGGGAACGGAATTGTTGAAAGAGAACGGAGTGTCTCCACACTAGATTCTCAGGTTCCCTCTGCCTATCCTGCTATATGCGGGATACAGCGTGAAGTTAAAAAAAAAAGATAGAAATTACGAAAATAAGGAAAGAAAAAAATTGATAATACAGAACCTTAACAAAGGGAACGGAAATAAAGATAGAAAATATTATAACGACAGAACCACCAACAAATTTTAATACACGAACTCTCTCAAACACTATACGTATCTAAATTATTTAGTATGTAATCTACGATACGGGCCAGATGTTCTCGATATTAGATTTCCGACCCCTAAAATTGCATATAAACGAACATCGCGTGTTTTGCAAATCTGATTATTTGTTTATTCATTGATATTTATCATAAAATTTTATGTACATTGCGTTTAATATTTATATAAAAAGCAGCTTAGTTAGGGAACCTAGTGTTAAAACTCTCCGTTCGCTGCTTTCCGCCCGAATTTCATACATTGCGAGGTAAGTGGCGAAACTTAACGTAGCGCGGCGTTTTCCTAGAGAGCAGAGAAATGATTTTTTTTTATTTTACTTCACGCTTTATCCCTTATACAGCAGGGTGGGTAGAGGAAACCTGAGAACCTAGTGTTAAGACACTACGTTCTCTTTTAACAGTTTTGTTCCCCACTTTCCGCCGGATTGAGGCATTGCCTGTTTAGTGGCGGAACTCAACGACGTGCTTTGCCTTGTTACTAGAGCGATGAAATGAAAATACTAAATATTATTTAAATTTTTCATTTCCTGAAGTGGGAATCGAACCCACAACCTGTCGCGCTTACAGTTGCACGCTTGTGTCTCTGCGCCACAACAGGTGCAAGCAGGCAAATTCGAAAAATCAGTAACATGAAAACATTGTAGTTTCAATTTGAAAAACTATGACATTTTATCATCATATATGTTCAGTATATATAGTTTTTATGCTTAAATAAAGATAATCTAGTGGCACGTTTCTCTGTTCTCTGGTCTCAACAAGAGAAATGAATTATCGATATTATTTTTAATGTAGTAACTCCACTGGCCTTTGTCATGGTATACTAAAAATGTACTTATCGTTAAGCTATGGCCAAATTACTCAAAAATTCTATAAATTATAGGCTTCATACTTCATTAATGTGTAACCTATATTACAGTAAAGTTATATCTACATCTGTTGAGTAGTTTCTGTTTGAAATAGTAAGAAACATCCGTCTGATTTCACAAACTCTCCCATTTATAACAATAATAGAATAACTCAAAAACTACTGGTCAGATAAAAAGTAAAAACTGTAAAGTACTAATATACTATATAAAAAAAGGAATCATTCAAATTTGTTTACCCAGAAAAATTACGCGGCAAAACACAAAAATACCGTCGAATTTGATAACCACCTTTTTTGAAGCCGGTTAGTAAAAAACACACTTCTTGAGAAAGAATATATAGTTAAGTAACAATTTTCTACTACATTAAATGCTAGTATCCAAAAGGAATATAAAATGCAACGCCTCATTTGTTCTCGTATCCTGAATAGTAACCGATATAATCTATGTCTACATTATTGGATTTTATTCAGGAGGCCTGTCGTGGAGAGGCATAAGTGCACTGTAAACGCGATAGGTTGTGTCTGATTCCACCCAGGAAATGTTAGTATTTCCACTCTGGGTTTGCAACAAGGCAAAGGTAGTTGAGCTCCGCCACACCAGCACAATGTCTCAATTTATGGAAAGTGGGAACGGAAATGTTGAAAGAGAATGGAGTGTCTTAACACTAGGTTCTCTGGTTCCCTCTCTGCCTACCCCCGCTATATGTAGGATACAGCGTGAAGTTAACTACCCTGTTATAAGAGATAAAGCGTGAAGCTGAGACTTTTCTCCGTTGAGGTCGTGACGCAGTAGAAAATGGAATTTTTCATTTCCTGGTTTGCGCCATCTAGCACGCTGCACCCTCAATTGGGCGGAAAGTGGAAAATGGAGGGCTGAACACTAGGTTCCTCTGGCTTACCCTGCTATAAGTGGGATACAGCATGAAGCTATGTATGTATGTATTTTTCATGGCCAAAACGCTAAATTATTATAACTTGAACTGTATCTAAGATCATGTAAAGGTAAAAGAAAGCTAACATTGAATATTTCAGTTCGGCAAGTAGACTTCTAATGATAAATTCAAATCTCACCCATAGGGAATTAGGCAATCAGACCGAAAGAGCTCGAGGCAAATACTCGTTCAAGATATACCAACTAGGTACTGGCTTAGTTGAATAGAATTATTTGTTTGTTGTTGTATATATATATATATATATATATATAGAGAGCATATATATATATATATATATATATATATATATATATATATTTATATTTCACTCACGCTGTATCCTGGGCATATAGCAGGGTAGGCAGAGGGAAACCTGGAGAACCCAGTGTTAAGACACTCTGTTCTCTTACAACAATTCCAGCTCCCCACTCTTCCGCTGAATTGAGGATTGATTGATTGAATTAATACATATATGTATATAAAATACTTTAGTTATTTAGTGACTAACAGACAAATGCGGCAGGCGAAGTGGTCAGAAAGCTAAATAGTATGTAGACTTAGAAATGTAGGAGTGCACTAAAAGAGGATTTCTCCTATTCACATCTCATTCTCTATTACTAGAAAACGGAATTTTAAATTTTAGCTCCATGAAACAAAATCGCCAGGTACAGTTACTTAATATAATAAATATTTGGTTATTTGGTATACAGTTTCATCTTTTCTCACATAGCATAGTGGTCAGAGAGCACCAGAGAACCAAAAATAAATCCTAGAACCAGTTTAAAATAACATTAAAGCAATGCTAACATTTCACCGAGTTCATTGAAAGTGGAGCAGAGGTCTTGACATTACGTTTCATTGACTACCTTGGTTATGAGGGATAAAGCGCAAATATTTGCTCAAATGTACAGCCTTAATACTTGTCGTGGTGCAGTGAGGTGATACAGGAGACACAATCAAAGTGACAAACGCAACAGGTTGTGGGTCTGATTCCCACTCTAGGTAATGGAATTTCATTTCCTGGGTTTCATAACAAGGCAAAGCGTGCGTTGGAGTTCCGCCACCACCAGCACGGAATGCCTTATAATTGGGCGGAAAGTGTGGAACGGAAAGTCTCTAGCACTAGATTCTCAGATTCCTCTGTCTACCCTGCTATATGAGGAATACAGCGTGAAGCTAAAAAAAGTTTTCATTTCTCTCTGTCATAAAGAGAGAAACTCAAGTCATAAACAGAGAAACGGAGTGTCTTAACAAATTTCCACAAAACATAATGACGTCAAAGGTTAACGGCAACTATAATATATATGTACGCAGTAAAATTTGTACTCTTGTCAATCTTTCACACCTACACCTCAATTTTATTTGACCTTCAACGTAAATTGCTTTGATCTTAACTTAAAAATGTGATCAAATTTCAATTTTAAATTAAATGCTTGTAATAAATCTTAAATATTTAATGGAAATTGGTCATTATTATTAAATTGACGTTGTAGAGCGGTTAGAAAGTGTCTGGATAGTGGAATTGATGTCTTAGAGTAATTGGATATTGTCTTGAATTTTTTTTTGTTTGAATTTTTAAAGAATTAATTTTAATAGATTTTTTATAACTAGATTTTTATACGCACATTTTTTATTGCAGCTTCACGCTTCTCATATTTTACAGGGTTAGAGTAAGCCCAGTGTCTAGACCAGTGATTCTCAACCACTGTGCCGCGGCACTTTTGTGTGCCGCCAAATTTTGCAAATATATAATAAAGTTAATATTATTATATTATATAGTGTGTTACATACATACATAGCTTCACGCTGTATCCCGCGTATAACAGGGTAGACAGAGGGAACCTGAGAACCTAGTGTTAAAACACTCCGTTTCCTACTTTCCGCCGAATTGAGGCATTGCGTGCTGAGTGGCGGATCTCAACGCCGCGCTTTGCCTTTGTTTCCAAACCCAGGGAACGAAAAATTACATTTCCTGGAGTGGGAATCGAACCCACAACCTGTTGCGTTTACCGTCGCACGCTTGTGCCTCTGCGCCACGACAGGCGTCAAAATATAGTTTATGTATGTAGTTTGTAGTAAGTAAATAAGTTTTACCCTTTTCGTAGTGTGCCGCCAAATTTTGAAATCGATAAATATGTGCCGCAACAAAAAAAGGTTGAGAATCACTGGTCTAGACACTCCGTTCGTCGCTTTCCGTTGTGATTCGAGACATTCTATCACACATTATTAAAATTCAAATAAAAAATGACCTTTTATAAAATTAATTTTAAATGAAATTAACGCCGCGCTTTACCTTGTTACCAAACCCAGGAAACGAAAATTTTAAATTTGTACATTTCCTGGAGAAGGAATCGAACCCACAACCTGTCGCGTTTACAGTCGCACGCTTGTTCCTTTGCGCCACGACAGACGTTAAAACTTTTACATTTATGATAATTAAAATGCGGTTCACGAAAAAATTAAATATAATTATTATCACAAATTTAGGATGTAATTAAACCTGCGTTGACTAATTTGTTAAATGAACGTAAAATTGTGTAAATGACGTTTGGTACAATAATGAGAATCTGCCATAAATTTATGGCTTATTTTTTTTTCACATAATTTTTTTTTGGAGGTTTAGACGTAAATAATCAAGTATTACTTATACTCTACTCTCCATTTGAGATTATAAGATAAGATAGAAAGCGGCGTTGTGTTCCGCTATTAAATACGTTTTGTGTCGATTCGGTTAGAAAGCAAAGAATAATGTAAATCGTTGAATATCATTTCTGTGGAATGAAGAGTGAAGGTGAAAAAAAATTGTAAATGTCCACTATATTGATAAGGAAGTTATTAAGTTATAAAAAAAAACAAATTCTTATATTGTCTCATACAGTAGGGTAGTCAAGACTCCCCGTTCTTTCTTTATTTTCCCGTCTTTTCACCTAAACTCGTAACGTTGTATCGTTATCAAAAGCATTTTGTATGGGAAAACTTTAGTTCCTCTTGCGCACGGTAGGGGCGCTTTTCAATTCCCATACAAATTCTTTCGATAACGATACGAATACTTTGTCGCAAATTTTCGTGCTTGCCCTACAGCTGAGAAATGAAAATTGTTTTTAACCCCCAACTCTCGTACTTACAGTAGACCCTATCTCTCTGCGGTACGTTGGCCTCTAAAGTTACCAAATAAAAAAGTTGCTTCACATTTTATCCCATAGAGCAGCGAAGTCATAGTGAACCTAGTGTTAATACATTCTGTTTTCCACCGCCGTAATTTAAGACACTGCATGCTAAATGGCGGAAATTAACGCCGCGATTAATTTACTAAATATAATTTTACATTCAAAACGCTATCTCTTATGAATTGAATTATAAAATATCTTGGGAAATATTATACCGGGGCGTTTCTGATCCTTGACCTTCGCAAAGGAATTATATAACATTCTGATTAAAATATAAAATAGGATTTTTGAACGGAATTACCCTGAAATGTTGCGAACCAATTAGCAAAATTACCTTTTGTTATAGCTATATTTATTGATTTTAGGTTTTTGTATTGAGTACTTTTAAGGACTATTGTAGCGCAGTGGGACAGTGACTATCAACACGATTGGTTATGTATTCGATTACTACCCCGGGAATTGATTATATTTAATTTTGTCGCCGTGATGAGATGAAGCGCGGCGTTGAGTTCCGCCACTTAACACGCAATATCTTAAATTCAGTCGCAAAGCGTAGAACAGTGTCTTAATAAAGCGGGTAACTGTACGCTAGCACCGCATAGCACAGTAGGTAGATCGAAACAGAGAACTTAGTGTTAAGACACTCCGTTCTATTAAGATTTCCATTCCCCGCTTTCGATTCCGTTTTTCAAAAGCCGCGCCTTGTCTTGATATAAATATTTAATATTTTTATTCCCTGAAGTGAGAATCGAACCCCCAACCTGTCGCGTTTACAGTCGCACGTTTCTGATCAGATTAAAATTATATATACTTAATTAATACTAAACATGTTTTCAAATGATTTTCGAAACCCCCAAGTCACCATACATGTAAAACTCAACAAATTTTATTATATCACCTAATTAGTCAAAAGCGATATTTCGGAAAGAACAATCGCTTAATTATTTCAAGTCACGCTTAATTTTAGTAAAAACCTACCTGACTGACTATTTTCAAGCGAAATTCAGCTTTAAGCGTTTTTAATACGATTTAAAATCGATTTTGAGTCTCATTCGATATTTTCATGGAAGAATTGATTAGGTGATAGCAATTAAGTTATTTTGTCATGGTACCTTTTTAAGGGATCCTTGGGTGGCACTCAAATATGGACATGTGTATGACTATGTCATAATTTTATATTTACTAATTGTTTTTTATGTCTTATGAAGCCATTTTAAGCTTGTGTGGGTTTTCTTTGTTGTTTCTAACCGACTTCAAGAAAGGAGGTTCTTTAATCGAGTATATTTTTTATGTGTGTTACCACATTTTTTACTGGATGAAACAATTTTGATTATTTTTTTTTATATGATAGCTTATGCTTACGATGCGGTCCCATTTAAATTTAGTTAAAATCTGAAGTGTGGTTTTTGAGTTCCGTTAATAAGTGAGTTTTAATGTGTGCGTGTGTGTGTTTATCCAATATACGTGAGTATGTATTGGAACTTACATATCCCCAAGCTATTTGAATATCTGAAACAAATAAAAACATAATAAATAATTATTTAAGAATACTTCAAATTATTATAAGCTAATAAGTAACACCTGTCGCAATGCCTTAATTCGGCGGAAAGTGGAGAACGTAGTGTCTTAACACTAGGTTCCCTCTGCCTACCTTGCTATATGTGGAATACAGTGTAAAACTATGTATGTATGTATGTATGTATGTAATAACCTATTTAAATAATGAATATTTATTTAAACAAAAGCAAAAATCATAATTCCAACGAATTTCCATCATGTTTTAATTCATTCCTGGCTCATTTTACACGAACGAGCTTTAATTATATGGATGTAATAAATTTTATATCGTGAAACCATTAACCTAATGTGAGTTTTCAGTGAATGATTGATTATTTAAAATAGAATAGCTTGAAATTAATATTGTTCTAATGATGATTGTAATTGGTGTATAATATTATGTGTTATTTGTATTAATGTATCGTTTTTTTTAATGATGTATGCTTTATCCTATATGTTTTTATTTTTCATATTTATATTAGGGTAGGCCACTCAGCACGCAATGCATCAATTCGGCGGAAAGTGGGGAACGGAGTGTTTTAACACTAGGTTCCCTCTACCTATCCTGGTATATGCGGGATACAGCGTGAAGCTATGTATGTATGTATGTATGTATTAGGGTAGGAGGATGGAATATTCTGAAAATTCTGTAATTGGTTGTATCGGAAAAAGCTACCCGTTGAGTTTCTAGCTCCAGTCGTTATCAGGGCTGAGGCGTTGGTTTTAGTAACCAGCAGTAAGTTGTTTTGAATAAAATTATTTGTAATTGGAAAAAGTTATTGTGTATCAGGTAGCAGAATCTTTTTGATTTTCATATGAAACCCTTTACAACTTGTCACCCCATTTGGGACTAGAGCAAGAACATACAGGTATGTAAGACTCCAGCGCAGAAAGATGATTGGTCCTGCATTTGGAACTTTACATCACATTTTGTTTAATCTCAACAATAGGTTAGAACTGTATATGATTTGAAACAGTGACGTACCAATAAGGAGACAAGACGGGTTTAATGCCACAGGCCTCCAGTTTGAAGAGACCCTTGGTCCTAAACGACAGTAACCACAAAAGTAGTGCCAAAACAACGTTAGTAAGGAAAGCGCTTTTCCGTGAATATCCCATGGTCTATTAGTATAGAGAAACGCACACCAAAAATCTGACCTCAGTGTCAAAATAACACAATATATTTTTGTTTTTTTTTTTCAACTTCACGCTATATCCCGCATATAGCGGGGTAGGCAGAGGGAACCAGAGAACCTAGTGTTATAAGACAATCCATTCTCTTTCAACAATTCCGTTCCCCACTTTCCGCCGAATTGAGTCATTGTGTGTTGAGTGGCAGAAACCCAAAAAATGAAAATACTAAATTTTACATTTCCTGGAGTAGGAATTGAACCCACAACCTGTCACGTTTACAGTTGCACGCTTGTGCCTCTGCGCCATGACAGACACAATATATCAGAATGAAAGAACTCTAAAAACCCAAAATCTACCATTCATACGCAAAATAGCTATAACATCCAAAATCTTCGTACGACGCATTGTATTTCTTAAAGCCACTTTACTCTAAGCTGTCCGAAGCACGCCCACCTGATGTAACGCAAGGATAAGACCTTTAGAGCGTGCCCGAACATAATCCTACATCAAAGACCATAATATTAAAGAACGAGTACACTATGGACTAATCTACTGTTATCTCAGATATATACACTCTGTGTAAATGGAGGAAGCATTATCTCCTAACGGTTTTGAAGATTCTGAAAACCGGGTGTACTATGGAAATTATATGTTATGTAATATTTTTTTTTTTATAACATATTTCCATGAGACCATGGTGTCTGAGTGTAATCGCGTTTGGTTGTGGATTCGATTCGCACTCGGGAACATGATTATTTTTATTTTTTTAATTTCTCATACATACATAACTTCACGCTGTATCCCACATATAGCAGGGTAGGCAGAGGGAATCTAGAGTTAAGACACTCCGATCCCCACTTTCCGCCGAATTGAGGCATTACGCGCTGAGTGGCGGAACTCAACGCCGATTCTTAATTTCTCTGATAACACAAATAGCAATTTTAGAAGGAAAATGGAGAACGGAGTATTTTAACTCTAGGTTCCTTGTGACTATATAGAAAGAAGCGCGAAACACTCATGGACATGGTTATATTTGAATTTTTTAATTTTTTCATTGATAAGGCAAAGTGAAATGTTTTGTCCTGCCTTACATTATCTTGAATTCAGATGTAGAACAGAGAATTTTGACATTACGTTCTCCCTGACTATCCTGCTATTAAGAAGCTGAAAAAAGAACAGAGTGTCGTAACACTAGATTCTCAGGTTCCCTCTGCCTGGGATACAGCGTAAAGATAAAAAAAAGTAGAACACCTTTGTAATACAGAAAGCATTATCTCCCAGTGGCCATACATTGAGTTCAGTAAGAAGACGCTGAATAATTTTGGGTATATTATTATGTAAATTGTGTAGGCTTTTTTTATACAGAATATTTGGTAACACGATATTTTAATAGAAAACCTTCTATGCCGTTAGTCGATGCAAATTTCTTAATGGCCAATTTCTTAGCCGTGTCTTTTATCGACTTCAAAAAAAGGAGCAGGTTTTGAATTCTACTGGATTTTTTATCTGTGATAGTGCATATTTTTTTTTATATCACGACTGCTTGCTTCTTATATGGTATTATTTATTATTTTTTTTTATGGATAACAGATGGCAAACAAGCAGAAAGACCACCTGATGGTAAGTGGATGCCTTCACCCATGGACATCTAACACCCGAGGTGTTGTAAATGCGTTGCCTACCTAAAATTTTATTTCATTTATTTATTTTATTTAGATCTAACGAGTTGTTTTTGAGTTATTCGTAATAGTTTTACAATTTAGAGCCTTTTATTTGAAATCACATTTAATTTTTTGTTAAAAAAGTAAAAGTATTTTATTGTAATTTGTGTGTTTTCAAACTAAACATACATATATTAACTATTTTCTATCATCGACGTATATAAAAATAGATAAACGAAGCCCAATACTGTTCTAGTTCTGAGTAATCTTCAACCCGATCTAATCGATTGTCATAAATTTACTTCTGGCCTAAATTACAGTGTTTCCAACGTTTAGGCGGACAACGTAAACAAATTTAATATGTTTTTTTTAATTTTTAACAACGGGGTAGATTAAAAGAACCATATGTGACGCCATCGTGGTGAGGAGGACAGCGTCTTTCTATAAGCATGATTGGTTGTCGGTTGAAACCCGACTGAGGTTAACTTAGATTATTTATTTAAATTATCCTGTCGTGGCGCCGTGGTACAAGCGTGCGACTGTAAACGCGACAGGTAATGGGTTCGATTTCCATTCCAGAAGGTAATAGTATTTTGATTTCCTGGGTTTGGTAACAAGGCAAAGCGCAGCATTCTCACATATCTCAGGTTTCTTCTGTCTACTCTGCTATATGCGGGATACAGTGTGAAGCTAAAAAAAATGTTTCAGTCAAATCGAACCGTTTGATACACAAAACCATACTAACCAACTAAACCACGACTATGCCAAAACATTTCCATTTCTACCAAATTTATGAAGAAAATCTCCAATATCTGAAAAACATCATTTTTTTTGGGTCTTTTGTCTATTCAGACGATATGTCTTAAACGGGAGGGCAAGCCTTTCAGAGGTCGACTCTTTATCAACAATATGTAGGGTTAATGTTATAAATTCCTCTATGCCGCTCGGTTAAATGTTTATACACCCACTATTATGTGAAGAACGGATAATCCCACTTTGAAACAAGATACACAAAAGGTGCCCATCAAAATTCTGATGCCGTCAGATCCCATATTTATCATTCTCGCAAGATTTTCACTGGAAACGACGTAGTGGACGTGTGTACGTGTGTATAACTTAATGTTTTGAGGTATATTCATTTTAATTTATTAAGATTAAAGACAGAAATGTTGTGGAATAATTAGTGAGCGTGTTATTAAATTAGATATAAAATATTTTGCTCGATTTTCGAAATACATTTTAATTTAACAATATTTCCAATTCATATGCTTAGAAACCAGTTTCTCTCCTAACCTCCCTGTAGAGTTCTGGTAGAAAAGAACGGAGTTTCTTGACTCTAAGTCCTTTCTAAATATCTACTTATGCTGGTATAAGCGAAATATTTAAAAAAATAATCAGTTATTATAATTATAAATTGTCAACTTGAGGGTCAATTTTCTGTCAAAAGCCTCGCCCACAAACCTAAACCTAAAAAATGATCGCATATCACTCAAAATTCAGTCACTTCAGTAAAAATCCTAAAAGACATACACGTTTCTTTTCAGATTAAGCTATCTAATACCTTGCCTAGCTATCAAGTAAAAAAATTTAAAATGCCCTCTGAAAAAAAAGACTCCACCTAAACGCATTCTATATACAGTCTGTACGTAAACACGTACCTAATAGCTCGTTAAGCGCTCTTTTCTTACACCCTGTATCGTATCTCGTGTGTCAACCATTGATATTTTACGCTTAAGACAAGCCTTTGAGCGTCAAAACTCATTCACTGTACGAGGGTATACAACTCGTGGTGAATTTAGATTAGTATCCATAATGTCATATTATGTTAGATGATATGGATCGAATGTAAATATGGAATGTGGAAGTGCTAAAATCGTTTTAGTTGAGGAGAATTAGCAAGACAGAAAAGAGAATAATATAATTAATCTCCCTATTTAAAAAAAAGAAATGAGTTTGTCACTCTGACATATATTTACGTTTTGTTACAGATTATGATATAATATGACATAGACATAGACAACTGTAAAATGATAGACAGTTTTTGGACAGTTTTTCGAAAAATTATATATTTTTTGGTGGAATTAAAATATTTGTATTCATTTATTTTGATCCAAAATATGCAAAGCTTCTAGAAATTAAGTACAGTCTTTGGTCAGTGATAAAAAAAACAATTATTATTTTTATCTTTCTTGAAGTAAATATTTTCATTTTATTACATACATACATAGCTTCACGCTGTATCCCGCATATAGCAGAGTAGGCAGAGGGAACCTAGTGTTAAGACACTCCGTTCCCCACTGTCCGCCGAATTGAGGCATTGCGTGCTCAGTGGCGAAACTCAACGCCGCGCTTTGCCTTGTTACCAAACCCAAGAAATGAAAAAAACCATTTCCTGGAGTGGGAATCGAACCCACAACCTGTCGCGTTTATAGTCGCACGCTTATGCCTCTGCGCCACGACAGGCGTCTTATTGAATTTTTATTATTTAGGAATTTTATTACATACATGATAATTAATAGAAAAACGTAAACGTAATTTTTAAGCTTTAAACACCCTGTACATAGCAGGGTGTACAACAAGGACCTAGTGTTACCACATTATCATTCTCTCTTGTCATACTAAATAATATCGAATTATTAAAACTTTTATTACATTCCCATACAAATAAAGTTTCATTGTACTGAATGAACGCGAATGAAACTTTGTAGGAAATATTTTATACCAAACCTGAATTCACTACACAACGCCATACAAAACAGAATACAATGGATGAAGCAAAAAGTAAAATAAAAATATACTATCGCAAGAGATGGCCGACTAATGGTCGTTAGAGTCCGGTTTATTTGGACATTTGAAAAACATCCGGAAAGGTTTCAATTAGTGCTCTCTTAGTTGACATGTTGCCTTATATTTGTTTTGTAGTATTAAGAAGATTCTTTTGTGTCACGGTTTTCTGTTCGAGCTGGATAGATCTAAGATTTTAAGAAAAAAAAGGAAACTGACTTCAAATTAAAATAACTAAACAAAAATAAATTATTACGAATAACTCTAAAACTACTCGTCAGATCTGTGTGTTACACTTAAAAAATAAAAAATAAAAGAAATAAAGTCAAAAACTTCCTCTTTTTTTCAAGTTAGTTAAAAATGAGACCCTATGAGAGCATCTGACTGTACTCGTAAATGCGGTTATGGTTCGATTTCCATTTGGGGAATAGTAATATTTAAACTTTTTTTTTGAATTTATAATGCTCAAAGACCTTAGTGTCTCTACATACTCCCTAAGTAAGTGCAGTTTTCTTAATTATTCATTCATTCTTAGCTTCACGCTGTATCCCGCATATAGCAGGGTAGGAAGAGAGAATCTAATGTTAAGACACTCCGTTCCCCACTTTCCGACGAATTGAGGCATTGCGTACTGAGTGGCGGAACTCAACGCCGCGCTTTGCCTTGTTACCAAACACAGAAAATGAAAAATTCAATTTTCTGGAGTGGGGATCAAACCTGTCGCGTTTATAATCGCACGCTTCTGCGTCACGACAGATGTTTTCTTAATTATTTATATTATATATGTTTTTTTATACTTATTTACCTATAAAAATATCATTAGGTGGCTCTCCATTAAATAGACGAAAAAAATATAACGTCTAATGATAAATCTACTACCGCCCTCACGATGCATTTGATTGTAATCATGGTTGTGGGTTCGATTATCACTCGAGGAAAAGATGATATTTCAATTGTATTAATTTCCTCACTCTGTTAAGACAAAGCACGGCGTTTAGTTCCGTCACTCAGAACACAATGTTCGAGACATTTGGGCAGGAAGAGGATAGATAAAGAGAACCTAGTGTAAAGACACTCCGTCTTCCACTGATATAAAACAAAGTTGATAAAATATTAAATTCTACAATCGACAAAGATATTAGTTTCTATCAAAATGGGCAAAGCAATTAGAAGCTAGTATCCAATAATTGCTAAAAGACAAAAAGTATTTAAACTTCCTACAGCATTATTTGAATTGTCAATTGTTGATTCATTATTGTCGATGACTATCTATTGCTGTTTCGAAGAACTTGTTTGACTCATCATACCTTTGTTATTGGGTTTTTAATGAATATATGTATAGTGTAGATGACTGTAGACCATCGTAGATTAACTATAAATAAAAAATCTATTTCAAATATATACTGAAAAATGAAATTATTACAAATAACTTAAAAACTACTTGTCGGAACTTAATTAAATTTAAAAGGGACCATATCAGAAGCACTAGCTATCATATAAAAAAAGAATCATCAAAATTGGTTTACCCAGTAAAAAGTTATACAATAACACATAAATAAAAATAGAATCAAATTGGAACCTCAACTTTTTTTTAAGTCGGTAAAAAAATGGTTAAAATACTTAAGCATATTCTATCCATTTTCAAAATTCTTACTCCATACAGTCATATTCTCTTGATGGCGTCATTACTAGATGATTTATTATGAATCTTACTAATATTATAAGTGCAAAAATCTGTAAGAATTGTTTTTATGGAAAGGACAAGGCAACCTCGTGTTAAGGTCACTTGATGGTAAGTGATCACGCCGCCCACGGCCCCTTGTAATACCAGAAGAGCTACAGTCGTGTTGTCAGCCTTTAAAGTGTTGGTACACTTTTTATAGGAGCCCATGTCGTATGGTCCTGGAAACGCTGTTGCAAGTAGACCATTTCACAGTTGTATGACACGTGAAAGGAAGTTACTATGAAACCGCATAGTGGATTAACACGTATCCAGGTGATGTGAATGATATTTGGTAAAGGATGTATGTTAGTTGCTCTCTCACACAAAAACTAATGAACATATCTAAATGAAATTTTCAAGTAATATAGGTATACATTAATATAACACATAGACTATAATTTATAAAAAAATATGTCATCTGCATACATAGCGTGAAGCTGTATCCCGCATATAGCAGGGTAGGCAGAGGGAACCTAGTGTTAAGACACTCCGTTCCCCACTTTCCACCGAATTGAGGCATTGCGTGCTGAGTGGCGGAACTCAACGCCGCGCTTTGCCTTGTTACCAAACCCAGGAAACGAAAAGTCCCATTTCCTGGATTGGAAATTGAACCCACAACCTGTCGCGTTTACAGTCGCACGCTTGTGCCTCTGTGCCACCACAGGCGTTATAAAGCCTGAAGCTGCCTTGTATTTAAAAAAAATATTTAAACGTAGCATTTCTAAAGTCGAGATTCAATCAATTATTAAAGGATTTTAATTCGAAATACATAAAAATGCGAATAATGTTTGTTCTGTCGGCTTAATTAAATTCATTGCTTTATTGATATTCGCATCACGGGCCTTCGGAACCGTTTGTAGGCGGAGAAAGGGATATTAGACAATCTATTTTCGTTTTAAAATTGGCTTTAATGTCCTGATTGTTTTATGGGACAGTCAGAGAGGACCTAGTGTCTGAACACTCCGTTCTTCACTTTTTGATCAATTTTTTTTACCTTCACGCTGTATCCCGCATACAGCAGGGTAGGCAGAGGGAGCCAGAGAATCTAGTGCTAAGGCATTCCATTATCTTTCAACAATTCCGTTCCCTGCTTTCCGCCGAATTGAGGCATTGCGTGTTGAGTTGACTCAACGCCGCGCTTTGCCTTTTTACCAAACCCAAGAAATGTAAATACTAAATTTTACATTTCCTGGAATTCAAATTTCAGATATTACATGTTGGGTAGCGGATCTCGACGCCTCACTTTATGTTACCACAGTAAAGAAATGACAATATTTTAATTGTAATCCTTCTTGCGAGTGGAAACCAAACCCACAATCGAGTGTACAGGCAGACGCTTTTACACTGCGCCATAATGGCATTTATTATAATAAAATAATAAAAATAAGATAAACAAAAACAAAGTAAGCTGACCTAACATACAAAATAGTTAGTAATTGTTTTAGTCCTAACTATATTTAACTTAAGCTCTTTTTTTACTTTAAATCTCATAACTACTAGCTATCATATAAAAAAGAATCACCAAAATTATTTCGCCCAGTAAAAAATTAGGCGGTAACACACATAAAAACAACAGTGAAATCAATAACCTTTCTTTTGTTGAAATCGCTTAAAGATATATAGTTCATATTAGAGTAAGAACAAGAAGAATTTCATAACCCCGGCTAAGATAAATGCATATGTAGCAGTTCGAGCGATGCTTTCCTTTGAAACAAAGAAACTTGGCCTTCTTAACTGTTAGCGAGAACGTACATAAATTTAATTATAGGTGATTTTATTGTATAATATATAGTTATTATTATATTAAATCCAAATTATATTAATAACGCCTGTCGTGGCGCTGAGGCACAAGCGTGTGACCGCGACAGGTTGTGGGTTCGATTCCCACTCCAGGAAATAAAAATAATAAATCATATTTAGTATTTTCATTTCCTTGGTATTTACACATAAAAAAATACAATCGAAATGATAACTGCGTCCTTATTTTATGTGGGTTAGAAATAACACACATACAGGCTATAATTTTTTGTTATCTTCATGTTGTATCCCGCATATATCAGGGTAGGCAGAGAAAACCTAAGAACCTAGTATTAAAACACTCCGTTCTGTTTAAACATTTCCGTGTCCAATTTTCCGCCGAATTATGGTACTATGTGCCGAGTAGTGGAACTCAACACCGCGCTTTGCCTTTTTACCAAACTCAGGAAATGAAACTAAACTTTTACATTCCCTGGAGTGGGATTCGAACCCACAACCTGTCGCGTTTACAGTTGCACGCTTGTGCCTCTACGTCACGACAGGCGTTAAAACACATATATAATTTTTTTAAAGTAAATTTTAGCTATATAAGTAATATAGCTTATATAGAAAATTTGACCATTTTATATCATATCCCTTTATATAGTCATTATTAATTAGTGAAGGTAGCTATTAAAAGGTAATGGGAAGGTTTAACCAAGGCTTAGATTGACGTCCCCACGCCGTAGTCAGATAAGCACCGAATTAAATCTATATATACACTAAATGTTCTTAATGTAAACGATGAATGCTTAAAGCAAAAAGTAGAATAAGATTTCCAATAAAATACACTAAAAAGCACAATCATTTTTTTGTGTTCCGGTTCGATGGCATGTAAGCCAGGTTTTCCCCTTTCCCACCCACCCTTTCCCCGAAATGTGGTGGGTCCGATAGCGTACTACTACATTATCTCTCCCTTCCATCTGAATCCTCTAGGTCGACAAGGCATCTACAACGTCTCTTAACCACTTACCATCAGATGGCCCTTCTGCTCGCTTGCCATCCGTTATCCATTAAAAAAAAATCATTACGAATAACTCAAAAACTACTCATCAGATTTTAACTAAATTTCAATGGGGCATCAGAAGCAATCTAGCTATTATATAAAAAATTATGCTTTAACGCCTATAAAAAAAACAGTGAAATGAGAAACAACCCCTTTTTTAAAAGTCTACTTCTTCTTCACTTCAACTTCAACATCACGCTATATCCCGTATATAGCAGGATAGGCAGAGGGAACCTGAGAACCTAGTGTTAAGACACTCCGTTCTCTTACCACAATTCCGTTCCCCACTTTCCGCCAAATTGAGGCATTGCGTGTTGAGTGGCGGAACTCAACGCCGCGCTTTGCCTTATTACCAAACCCAAGAAATGAAAAAGTCGGTTATTGGTGATAAAATTGTGTAATACAGTACATTTACGCTAGGATAGTATGACGCATTAATTATTTATATATATATTATATTTTCACTCTGGAAAAAGAGTGAAGCTGAGAACAATCTATTAAAATTATTCACTATATGAGAAGAAACTCCTTACCACTCCATGGATTCACCGTGCGCGTGCCCATTGCGTTACAGAGAGAGAGGAGTTTAGAGAGTGCCTGGGACTTACGACCCAAGTGTAGGATTAAGAGGCCCCTTTAAAAGGCGCATTATCGTTCACCTTTACTTTTTGCGCTCCTCTCTCCTAACTAACTTTGAAAATATGCTACGTGCTAGAAATGAACTGATAATACTTCTCGACAAGCTGAAATCTTTTAGTAGATTATAGAGAGATTTCGCTGTTATACCTCTCGTGCCTACCTCTACCGCTTACATAAATTAAGACCGTAAGCCTATTCCTGGTCAGTTCGTTGGTAAGTTCATAATACTAATTGATCTTAAAATGGTGATCTTTAGGAACATTCTAGAGGAATTTATTTATTTATTTATTTATTAAGGCTAGCCAACAATTATTACAATTATATATTATTATATTTTATATTAATTCATAAAATAACACCCAATTGTACATTTAATTAAAGGTTAGCACCACATGCAATAATAATAATTAAAACAAAAAAATAATAATGAAATGGAATTCCATTTCAAAATTAAAATATTAGGTTCATAATTATCAATCAAATTTATAAATTAAATAAAAAAAAAAATAATTCTTTAAATACACATTAAATCTTCATGTACAGTGTTTTTAAATTGTATTTAATAGTTTGGAGAGAGTCTGCGAAGATGTCTGTTATTGCTGAGATCATTTGCGATGTTAAAGGAATATAAAACAAGTACTATCTTGATTTTACATGACAGCTACTGATGTAAATTTAGTTAAAATCTGATAAGTAGTTGTTGAGTTATTCGTAATAATTTTACTTTTGAGTGCATTTCGTCAAGTTTTTTTTAAATTATTTTAATTGTTGTTGGAATTTGAATTAATTAAAAAAAAAACTATGTAATCACTGTAGTAAAACTTGCTATATTCAAGTTAGCTTATAACATATACCCCAAGTTTCTATGTAAGGTTCTCATTTCTCGCTTTCCTTCTTATTTTACTTTCTGTCGTCCTTATATTTATTTTTAGAAAAAGTCCTAGAAAAAAAAAACTTTCGCTAGCTAAGTACAAGTTTTGAAGTGTAATAGTTCTACTACCATATTTTTTCATTTGAAGTTGGATCTAAAGATTCCATTCGAAACTGCCTGAGGAAGTAGAGAAAAACAAAAATTTTACATTTTTAATTATGTGGTAGTTAGGCAGTGATATAACTAACATAATATGTTCGCAATTAAAAACATATTATTGAGAAAAGAAAGGTTGTTCATGCTCACTTGGGAGGCTCATCATAGTTATGAATTTGTTCTTATATTATAAATAATAATTGTAAAGAACAAAAATCCGACTGAACCAATTCAAATTTTCATTTTTCGAATTTAAGAGGCAAATACAAATAAAGTAAGCTATAAAAGCTAGTTATAACTTATATATTTGAAATATACTAACTACGTCTTTTCATTTGACATCCCTCACGGTAACGGTTTTTATTCATGACGTAATTGAATTAAAAAATACGTCACATATCTAAGAACACTTGGAGTATCAATACCTATCTAACGTCACCTTAATTACATAATTCAGTCCAGAGGTTTAGAAAAAATGAGGAATAAAGAATATTACAAACATACAGGATACGCGCGAAAAACATAACCCTCCTCTGACAGTCAGGTAAAAGAGCAACTGTTGAGTTTCTCGCCGGCTCTTCTTAGCAGAGCTGCCTTCTGATCCAGTGGTAGCTTCCGCTAGGACTGACAATACTGACATCTTTATGTTAATTAACGATTCGAAAATGCCTGCAATAGCCTATTTGAATAAAGAATATTTTTATTTTGAATGATTTTAATTTGAGCTGTAAGCCGAAATTCAGACAAATAGATTCATGTTTTTTTTAATATAAATATTTATGATTATATGAACACTTGAATATTTATGACAAAAATATATATTTTTATTTTGGTTATACAGAGTGCCAATGTATGTGTAAACGCCTGATTCAATTTCAATGGGACTCCTCTTAAGTAAATAAAGATTTTTTCATTACTTATTTTGTTAACAAATAATCAATATACCTTTCTGTCTCTAGAAAGGTGTGACCAATTCAAGTCTTTTGCTTAAAGAAACATACATACATACATAGCATCACGCTGTATCCCGCATATAGCAGGGTAGGCAAAGGGAAACTAGTGTTAAGACACTCCGTTCCCCACTTTCTGTCGAATTAAGGCATTGTGTGCTGAGTGGTGGTACCCAACACCGCACTTTTTACCTTATTACCAAACCCAGGAAATTAAAAAATGATTTCCTGGAGTGGGAATCGAACCCACAACAAGAAACTTAATTATACAATATTTTTCAATCTAAATATATTTTTTATTTTTTTTTTAACAAATGCCTCTACAACTGACAACTAAATAAAAAAAAGTTATTGCATTACATAAACGCATCAATAAAAAAAAGTCACCACAAATTACTATGACACACGTCCTATATCACTTTCACTCGAATTAATTTTTTAAGACTAATTTTGTATATTTGAATTTCAACCTTATCCCATACATTTTAAAGTTTAAACTAGTTTATTTTATAAATTTAAACATACTTGTCAGTAGTGTTGCTTCTAATAGAAGGCCTCTTGACATTTGACTTTGACTTAACAGGAAATTGACAAAGACGTAATGAGAAAAAAACTGTTTCGTCATTGTTTCGTCATATTGCTTTGGATTGTATGATTTATTATGTTTATAGTATTATACTATGGTGCAGGGACAGTTTAGTGTTACTGCGATGGTTGTGGGTTCGATTTTCACTCAAGCAAAAAAAATATTTCCCCGACCTGATGAGACAAAATACTGCGTTAACTTTGGTGAAATTAAATAAATAATTTAAATTTCAGGCAAGAAAGCAGAGAACAGAGTGTTTTGACATTACATGCGCCCTGTTTTCTGGCTATATGTCTGACTCCTCATGCAGAATAATGTGTGAAACCGCTAAAATTACTATTTCCCTAGTATGATTAAATAAATTGCTACGTTGAAGTCCACGCAATATCTTGAAATTGGGCAGAGTGTACCTAAAAAATATAGAAAAAAAAATAGACCACAGCTATCTATGTATATATAAATAATATATTAATAAAAAGGAAACCCACTTCCAGCATAATGTACTAAATAGCAACATTGTTACGAATGACCCAAAAACTAATCATCAAACCTTAAGGAAAATTAATGAGACCATATCTGAGAAATCAGATAAAAGAGAATCATTAAAATAGACTATCCAGTAAACAAATATGCGGTAACCTCCGTTTTTTAAAGCCGGTTAAAGCTAAACCGGACAATATTCACTGTAAATATCAAATTTCCAAAACTAATTTTCCAAAGCTCAATCTCAACTATGTACTTTTCCTTCCATTAAACAATATTTTACATAGAACTCGGAAGAAGATAAATATTTCATTTTGGTTTTGTTTACAAATTTTGATCGTGTTTGTATAAGAAAATAACTTTGAAAGCTTAAATTCTTTGCTCACAGAATCCGCACCGTGAAAATGTAGTTTAAAACACTCTGTGGGATTAATTATAATTTTAGTAAGCTCTCTTACATGGAAAAGTGCAAAATAAGGGTGATTACAAACTAACGATTTTGGGAAATTAGTGTCGTGATGTAACTGTAGTTTTGTGACTATGTAATACAAACCTGATATACTTATTAGCATTTGTCTATTTTTTTGTCCACTTTCTTAATAACAAGATAGTCAGAGAGAATCTTGTGTCGAAACACTCCGTTTTTGACTCTGTACCTGAAATCGAATCATTGCGTATTATTTGGCGGAAAACGCAACATTGCTCTTTGTCCTACCATAATGAGGACTAAATAATATATACAATTACTCCAAGCGAGAATTGAATCCACAACCAAGCACGTTTCTAGTCAGATGAGCTTTTACAGTCACATGCTTTCCCACTGCGCCACGATAGCCTCGTACAAAATAAGCAAATAACACTTATCTTGCCTTTGTGAGAGCCCTAAACCTGGTAAGATTATAGCATTACCGTAAAACGTATGGGATAACAAACGTAGTTAAGTAGATTTAAAGTTGTTCCATTATACATTTGGTCTGGCCGGAAATTATTTGAAATGAGCATGAAATATTTGGACCCTGAATTAGCATAATCCTTTAGGTAAGAACGCTTATACAGCACTCAGAACTTTTATATCCTCATGCTTTTTACTTGTTTGGAGTTAAACGACACTTGATTGTGCTTAGGATTTTTTTTTTTTATGTCTGACTTTTTTACTGGAAAGACTGAGTAACCCTAACATAAATATATGGTTAATTAGAGAAAAGAGCTCAGGAGGAGTATGATAGTAGAGTCACATTTTAAAACTGTCCCATACACGATACTTGGCTCACAAGTACCAGGCACTGCTTAAAGTACTGAGTTTCCTGCATCACGATGGACCAGCACCAGCACGAATAATCCATGATATTTCTGCTCATTAGGTTTTCTATAGATATTTCCTCCTTTTTAAAAAGTAAATGTGAATTTTTCACTTTTGCTTTATATAAGATCGGGAATTGTATAACAAATACATACATAGCAATAAATAGTACTCGTTATTCAAACGATTTGGTGAGATTCAGACAGGCATGAACCAATTGTGCAACCATGCCCTAAAAATATTTAAATATGAATTGTTTATTTTTACACCCACATATCTCCACATCATCCCATTTCCCATGGTCTTTGAAAATAATATGCCATCCCGTTCAGTCAAATTCCCCCGACTTGGCATAAAGTAAACGAAAAAATGGTTAAGTCAGGGTCGGATGTAGGGTCATCCGTCAATATTTGCATAGAGCTCGGTAATTCCCCTGTTTGCTTTGTATTTTCGTATCCTCGTACTATGAAGATTTCTGAACGGATCTTCTACTATTCGTTTTATTTAACTTTCAAAATTTAATGCCCGAATATTTTTCTTTAGTTATTCTTATGGAAATGTTTACGTTTGTGTTTGGGAAGTTAGATTTTAATTAAAAATCCTTGGGCAAGGTAAATTTTGATTAATTTGAAATGTTTTTAAGGTAATAGATTTACCTTTTCGATGAGATATTGATATTATCTTGTTTACCGTCTTTTAAATGATTAATATTTTAGATATTATATAATTTTGCAAGGCGTTTATTTTTGCCATCTTGAAATAGGGCAGAAAGTGTAGGACAGAGCGTCTTGACTCTAGGTTTTGTCTACCTACTCTGCTATGCTAAAAGGGTGAATCTGCAAAAATATTTTTTTTATTTGCTTATTTATATATCATTACTCACTCTTTTTGTTTTATAATCAAGGTAATGAAAGGCTATTTTAAATACTTAATAATTAAATAGCGGAACTTAAAACCGCATTTTGTATGACCAGATTAGACTTAAGTGTAACCCCAATTTAAAGGTTTCTTAGACAAATTTCACGAGAACTCACTTCCTAAGCTGATTAGTTCAAAATAAAAAAATATCCCTAAAATATATTAATTAAATAAAGTAACAAAAAAAATGAGAGAATATTTCCAAAATTAAAGGTAAACGCTCAAAATCAGATGAATCTTGTTGAAACAATATTCAATTGAAAACGTATAACCTATTTAAACTTTAGGCTTGCAGTAACTAGGGCAGTGAAGTAGTATATTTTTTTTCATGAATTCTCTAGAAGATAGATCATTTGAGCCGATAGCGTAACAATAGCTCGACTTATTTTGGATGTGAAGCTCGAGTTTTGAAGAGCTTTTAAAAGTTTGTAATTCAATTTTGGAATTTCTGGTTTCATTTACATAAATTCTTTATGCTTATAGTGATAATGGTTGGTTCTGATTTTATATCCATCTATCTATTCATCCATCCATCCAGCCATCTATCTATTGTAGCTATTGTAGCGTAGTGGTACAACGTCTGATTGGAAACGCGTTTGGTTGTCGGTTCCATTTCTTTTGGGGGGAATGACTATAATTAAAATATCAATTTTTCCTCTGTACTAGGAAGCTTAACTCATTTTTTTTTAGCTTCACACTGTATCCCACATAGGGAACATGATAACTTAGTGTTAAAACACTTCGTTCCCCATATTCTGCTGAATTGAGGCATTGCGTGCTGAGTGACGGAACTTAACGCCGCGCTTTGCCTTGTTACCAAATCCAGAAAATGTAGCGTAGCGCTTTGGCGCTCAGCTCTCTCTGACTACCCCGGTATAAAGAAAGCGTGAAGTTAAGTAAGTAAGTAAAAAACAAACGGAGTAGGGTAGACCCATAATAAAAATATAATAATTTTCCTTTATAGTACACAGGCGATTTACATAAATAGTATATAAGGTTTTCATTATATAAAATAAAAACAGGTACAAGCTACGCCACGCTACGAAATCCCCGTAATTATTCATTGAATTTTTTTTCAAGACCATTAGAATTTGAGTGTTCATTTTCCTTTTCAATGGTCTCTTGACAACTTTTGACAGTTTCGTTCCTTAATTATAAGGTTTTACATCTGAATTGATTTGTGTAGAGCAAAGTAAACATTAGAAAATATGATATTTTGAAGGTAAAATTTTGTATGTTTTCGAGTTTAAATTAAGTAAATTTTTTACAATACTGAGTTGAATTTTTTGATCGGAATTATTTTTATACTTTATTATAATAAGAAAATTTTGAATTGTTGCCTGTCGTGGCACAGTGGCGCAAGCGAGCGGTTGCAAACACGACAGATTGTGGGTTCGATTTCCACTCCCGGAAATGTAAAAATTTAGTATTTCCACTTTCAGGGTTTTCAAGGCTAAGCGCGGCGTTGAATTCCACCACTCAGAACACAGTGCCTCAATTCGGCGGAAAGTGTGGAATGGAGTGTCTTAACACTAGGTTCTCAGGTTCCCTCTGCCTACCTTGCTATTTGCGGGATACAGTGTGAAGCTAAAAAAAATGAATTGACAATAACTTTACGTAAGGTTACTTATTGTATGTGAGAATATGCGTGCTAGGCGCGAATAAGTTGATAAGTCGACATAGATGTTTTTATTTATAGAATAAAAAACAAGATTTCAGGCTTTTAGGAAAACAAATATTCAAATAACATAAATTTGCAGACAAAACTTGAAATTAAACATGCCTTTCCTGAAAATTGTGTAATTTCGATTTAACAAATCATTCAAGACGAAATGCTTTTGCAAATAAATCTACTTACCTACCTACCTTTTTCAACTTACGTAGAAATATATAATTTTGAAAACATTAAATATTTTTTTCCGTTCACTTCTATATTTGTAGAGCTTCAAACGTGCCAGTTGTGCATAAATCACTTCGCCAATATAAGTTGTGTGGAGAACACATAAAGGTGGATTGATTGGTTAAAAAGACCAGGTTTTCCCATTCCCACCCATCCTTTCCCCAAAATGTGGTGGTTCCGAGAACGGAATACTACATTGTCCACCTCTTCCATCTGTATCCTCTAGGTTGGCAACGCATCTGCAACATCTCTGGTGTTGTAGATGTTCATGGGCGAAGGTATCCACTTACCATCAGGTGGTCCTTCTGCTCGTTTGCCATCCGTTATCCATAAAAAAAAAAAAAAAAAAAAAAAAGACATTATGTTCTATACATCAGAAAAACATACGTCAATTGAAAAGAAAAAAATAATTAAAGAAAAAACATATAACAAAAACTTAACTTAAAACTTATTCACACTTTCAGCGCGATAAATAAAAATATTGCACAAAATAAAAGAAAAACACACTAACAATATTCCACGTGAAGTGGGGAAAGTTGTTTAAATGGCAACACTATATAACATCACCTGTCACGGTGTACTCGAGGCCGTGCCGACTGCCGTCATCGCAGTTAATTGGCCGTTTGGGCCGTTCTCAACACGCGGTATTTAAAATTTATTAAAAATAAAAGAAAATAAAATACACGGGTTTTTTTTTCACGCTTTATTCCGCATAGAGTTAGTCAAAGTGAAACTAATGTCAAGATATTCCGTTTTTCACTTTCAACCGGATTTAAAAAATTGCCTGCTTAGCAGGCGAACTCAACGTCGCGTTTTGTCCTACTAGGGGGTCCCCCTAATTAAAATATTTTAAATATAACCATTGGCGCTCCGTTCTCTATGACTACCCCGTTAGGCTTTAGCCTATGGTTATATTGGGGATTGGAGTGTCTTAACACTAGGATCCATCTGACTACCCTGCTATATGGAGTGTTAAGCTATGTATGTATGTATGTACTCGATTAACCATTTCTTCGAATGGAAATTGAACTCATAGTTACACACAAATATAAGATTCGTTCATTCGTTAAGATTCATTCGAATCGTTGGGGACTCGGTAATCTGTGCAAGGCTTGACACTTTGGCGTTGCGTAGAGACGTGTCCTCGTTGTGCGTTCTCTATCGCATATATCACGGGGAGTTTTCTGGGGAACTGTTTGACCTGATTCCTGCCGCAGGATTTTCAAACCGCACAGTACGCCACAAACTTAAATACCATCCACACCACCTGGATGCGTGGCACTCCAGTACTGTGCGGTTTCGAAGGAATTTACTTCCACGTGTCACTCAACTGTGGAATGGCCTACCTGCGGCAGTTTTTCCAGGTCGATACGAAATGGGTACCTTCAAAAAGCGCGCCTACTCCCACCTCAAAGGCCGGCAACGCACCTGTAGCTCCTCTGGTGTTACACGGGGCCGTGGGCGGCGGGGATCACTTACCATCAGATGACCCGTACGCTCGTTTGCCTTGTCCTTTAAATAAAAAAATAATAAAAAATAATAAGATGTTCCACTTCAATGTAAGAAAATGTTGCTTGTAAATGAAAATCGAAGCGTAAAAGTATTTTCATGTACGTTACCCTTATTAGTAAGTCTAAGAAAAGTCTCCAAATTATTATATTAATACGTCAAGGAAAAATAGGTCATCGTGACGCAGCAGGATTTTTTGTCACTGTACGGGGATTAATTATATTTAAATTATTTTCATTTCTCTGCTCTAGAACGACAAGCACTGTGTTAAGTTCCGCCACTTAACACACAATATCTCGATTTCAGATAGAAAGTGGATTGACACTATATTCACTCTATTAAATTGCAACTATTGTAATGTATTATTCATTTTTTTTTTACTTCACGCTGTATCCCGCATATAGCAGGGTAGCCAGAGGGAACCTGAGAACCTAGTGTTAAGACACTCCATTCTCTTTCAACAAATCCGTTCCCCACTTTCCGCCAGATTGAGGCATTGCGTGTTGAGTGGCGGACCTCAACGCCGCGCTTTGCCTTGTCACCAAACCCAGAAAATGAAAACACTACATTTCCTGGAGTGGTAATCGAACACACAACCTTCACATTCGGTCACTTCTGCCTCTGCGCCACGACAGGCGTTATTATTATTTAATTCTAACAGGATTTTTCAGCTATCGTACACAAAGTAGCTTAAATTAAATTCTTCTCCACTCAACTATAAATAGTGGTCACTAAGAAATCCTATAATCTTATTATAAGAAAATACAATGAAATATTTATGTTCATTCAAAGATATTTTTTTGTCTGGTTCTGATAAAATTTAATACGGTAAACCCAAAAGACGGACTTGTATAATGGATCTTAATATTTTAAGGAATAAAAGGCTTACGAAAATATAGTGGAAATTTTTGCTTGTTTGAAGTAAGCTTAAGTCTAAGTACACTTGGCTTTTTTATTCAACATCACTGTGAAGCTGCTATTTTTATAAAAAAATGTGATGCTTTATCCCGCGTGGCAGAGTATTCAGAGAGGGCTTAGTGTCGAGACACTCCGTTTCCCAACTACCGCTAGAAATCTAGAGTATGCATTTTGACAAACCTCAACATCGTGTTTTCTTTTACCAGAGTGTAGAAATTGAACTATTTTAAATATAATAATTTCCACAGTGAAAATTTACATACATAGCTTCACGCTGTATCCTGCATATAGCAGGGTAGGCAGGGGGAACCTAGTGTTAAGACACTCCGTTCCCCACTTTCCGCCGAATTGAGGCATTGTTTGAAAATCGAACCTACAACTAATCGCCTTTATAATATACCCAATGTCCCATTACGCCACGATGACCTCTTATTTTAGTACATTATTTTAAGTAAAATTGGTTTTTACCGTATTTTCCAAGATAGACAGTTCTTTCTAAAGATAAGCTACTCCGTTCTACTTTTAACGCTAACTTAAACATCCTACTAATATTTTTAATGCAGAAGTTCGTGAGGATGGATGGTTGATGCGCGGCGTTGAGTTCCACCATTTACCAAACAATGACTTTATTTTTTTTTACCTTCATCCCGCACATAGCAGTGTAGGCAGAGGAAACCTGAGAACCTAGTATTAAGACGTTCCGTTCTCTTTTAACAATTTCGTTCCCCACTTTTCGCCGAATTGAGGCATTGCGTGCTAATTCAGAAGATCTTATTAACATTATACATAAGAATGTCTATAAGGATGGATAATGTGCGGCGTTAAGTTCCATCAAAACCCACAATGACTCGAATTTGGGCGAACGGAATGTTAAGAATTCGTCCTCACCCGTTCTCTACTAACTACTAACTTAGATATATATATTTTTTAACTTCACGCTGTATCCCACATACTCCATTTCCCAGTTTCCGCCAGATTGAAGCATTGTGTGTTGAGTGGCGGAACTCAACACCGCGCTTTGCCTTGTTACCAAGCCCAGGAAATGAAAATACTAACATTTCCTGGAGTGGGAATCAAACCCACAACCTGTCGTGTTTACAGTTGCACGCTTGTGCCTCTGCGCCACGACAGGCGTTAAATTAGATATTAATGATACTATTATAAATGTCAAAGTTCGTGAGGAAGATGATCTTCGGCGTTGAGTTCCACCACTTAAGGAAAGCGAAAAAATTCGTGATAGATGATGCGCGGCGTTTAGCTCTACGACAACCCGCAATCATTCGGATTTGGATGGAAAGTGTGTAAAATTCAACATCACACCCCATTACCCCATAAACACCAACCATTAACTCCACACTATGTTTCCATCTTTAGACTATCCAAGTCATAAATCCTAGTCTAAGTGGTAGAGTCGTTAAACACTAAGTACTTACATAAGCAGCTTTAAATACTTAGCGGTTTCAACTAATTGACGCGTCTTAATACGAGTGTCTCTATCTTATGGAGTGGCTCTATCGAAACTTGTGACAATGATATGGTGCTTGATTATTAACTTAATATTAGCTATTGTGATATAATGAGATAGAATCTGACTATAAGGTCGAACTCGATTCTCATGAGAGCTAATGACTATATTTAAATAATTAAAATTTTAACCAAAAAATCGACTTTGGATAGTGAAATTGATGTCATATTGTAATTGGAAAGAGTCTCAAGAATGTTTATATGTCAAAGATTTAGAACATATCGTGTTCTTGCCTGTCGTGGCGCAGAGGCACAAGCGTGCGACTGTAAACGCGACAGGCTGTGGGTTCTATTCCCACTCCAGGAAATGTAAAATTTAATATTTTCATTTCTTGGGTTTGGTAACAAGGAAAAGCGCGGCGTTGAGTTCCGCCACTCAACACGCAATGCCTCAATTCGGCGGAAAGTGGGGAATGGAATTGTTGAAAGAGAATGGAGTTTCTTAACACTAGGTTCTCGGGTTCCCTCTGCCTACCCTGCTATATGCGGGTTACAGCGTGAAGTTAAAAAAAAAACAAAATAATCAAGAGAAGACGAATAACTCAAAAATTACTTCTCAAATCCTAACCTTATTTAAGCATTAGTCTCGTTAATCATCAAACGCTTTCATATAAAAAATAATCACCAAAATTGGTTCGCCCAGTAAAAATATATGCGGTAACACGCATAAAAAAATACAAAAGAATTGAAAACCTTATTCTGAAGTCGGTTAAACATCTATTTATTATTTTTTTTTCATACTTCATTGGCAATAGAAAAAGTAAACTCTACAACACAACATAAAAACTCTAGCAATTGTTACATTCAAATACAAAAAAGGCTTGAGTAATTTGCCTGTAAACGTCTAGATAGCGAAAAAAAAATAGTTTTTAATATCAAAATGACTCACCTGTTCCGTTGTTTTCTCTTTGCTATAATTAATTCTGCAGAAAAAATAGCCTAGATAGAATTGTGGGCAAAAAATTTTCCGTGAACTAAAGGACTAAATGATTCAGATGTTTTTGTGGAGCCAAGTTCCAGAGCCGTTCATTAATTATCGCTGAAATTAAACTAGCGATGTTAAACAATGGTTTTAGAGTACTTATTTCTTTTTGTATTCGCAAATTTTGTATGTTTTCAAATAGATTTTGAGATAGAGGCCAATGTTGCAATGATAGAGTCTGACAGTAAGCACAGTTGTGGGTTGGATATGTGCTGAGGCAGATGATAATAATATGTAAATATTGTTTTTACTTCACGCTTAATGCTATGTTAAAGCTATGTTAAAGCTATGTTGTGGCGCAGAAGCACTAGCGTGCGACTGTAAACGCGACAGGTTGTGGGTTCGATTCTCACTCCAGGGAATGGAATTTTTCATTTTCCTGGGTTTGGTTACAAGGCAAAGTGCAGCATTGAGTTCCGCTTCTCAGCACGCAATGCCTCAATTCGGTGGAAAGTGGGGAACGGAGTGTCTTAACACTAGGTTCCCTCTGCTTCCCCTGCTATAAACGGGATACAGCGTGAAGCTATGTATGTATGTACTTCACGCTAGTACAGGGTGCGGCGCGGAAACTTCCTGATCTGTATTTGGTGCCAAGTAGCCAGATGTGGTAGGAAAAGGGCGGGGAGTATTTCATATGAAAGGCAAGGTCATGAAGTTTTATTTCCCGCCTAGTCAGTGTCCACTATGCATTGGACAAGTGAACACCGTGCGTTTGCCCTAGAGGCGTATTTTTCTAATGGCTGTTGCATTATCGCTACTCAACGAACATTCCGTACTCGGTTCCGTATTCGTCCTTTAGGTCCGGTTCCTGATCGGAAATCGATTGTTACGTGAGTGAACACATTAAGGGCAAGTGGAAGTGTGAATAAAAATGGGTCTGGAGGTCTGCGGACTGTCACTACACCCGAAAACGTAGGGAGAGTTAGACTGTCATTTCTGCGTTCTCCAAAAAAAGATTGACGCCTTTTTTCTGCCTATTATACTGGCTGAAATGAATATCAAGGATGTCTGGTTCCAACAGGATGGAGCCACGGCCCACACAGCGCGATGTTCAATGGATTTTTTGAGACAACATTTTGCAGAGCGTCTCATCTCCTTGAGAGGTGACCTTCTTTGGTCGGCCCGATCCCCCGATTTGGCTCCGTGCGACTTTTTTTGATGGGGTTATCTTAAATCAATTGTTAACAATAACCGTCCAAGAACCCTACCTCATTTAAAGAACATCATACGTCAAGCCATCGCCAACATACCCGTCAATATGCTTCAGCGAGTTGAACGGAACTTCAAAAATCGACTAACCCAATGTATTGACAATGAGGGCTGTCATTTGTCTGATGTCATCTTTAAAACTAAGTGATACAAAAATTCGTGTAATACCTTATACAATGAAATTTATATAATAATGATATCTTTATTAGTTCTTTTTCTATTGAGCTTTCAAATCAGGAAATTCCCGCGCCGCACCCTGTATATTAATAATTGATCAGAAAATTATATTATTTTTTGATTTAGCAAAAAGTGAAGAAAGGAGAGTTTTAGCACTAGGTTCTCTCTAGCTTCCATGCTATATGCAGGAGATGCGTAGTATTAATTTTTACACAACCCATGATTAGTCGTCACCGTGATAATTTTACTCGAATACCAGGGTAGTAAGAGGGATGTTGTTGAGACTCCATTTCCCTCGTTCTGCACTACCGGCTTAAGCTATTTTAGCTGATTTTAAGAAATAAAGAGGTTATTTGTATTTTTTTACGTGTGTTATATAATTTATTACTGCGTAAATGATAGCTAGTGCTTCTGATTTATCCCATTTAAATTTAATCTGACAAGTAGTTTTTGAGTTATTTGTAATAAATTTAGTTTTTAGTGCATTTCATTTGAGGTCACTTTATATTGTCATCAGTGAATAAAATGACAATGACGCCAAAAAAGTTTTCACTAGAATATATATATTTGTAATATAAATAAAAGCTTGGGCCGCAACATGTCATTAAGCGGGCCGCAGGTTGCTCGCCCCTGCTATAGATATCAATAAATCAGTGAATCAACAATCAGTTAATAAGATGACATTGCTGTAATTTTTAAGTTTAAATATTAAATGGGACAGCTGACTATCCACGCGATTTATTTTGAATACAAAATTAGGCACAGTGCGACGCTGAATTCCACCAATTGACACGCAATATCTCTATTTTCGTTAGAGTAGAGAAAAGAGTGTCTTGATCGAATGTTCTCTTCAAATTATATAAATAAATTCCCAAACAATCTCATTTCATAATATTTTTAGATATATTAATCTTTTCTTGCTATGTATATCTTAATAGCCATATTCCTAGGTCATAATTAATGTTTTCAATAAAGTTTTCCAAAGTGATATGTTATAAAATGATAGAGTCGATTGATAGAGAATATCATATCACTCTTATATCACATAAAGTGATAGAGACACTTTATCCAATACTTGATTTAGAATATGACTTAACAAAAACGATTTCGATCCTTGTTTAGCAAATCCTATTGTAGTTCTTACGAAATGTTCTATGACGCATACAATAGATGACGGAAGTCCTCAATTCTTGCTACTATTTTTAAGTTAAGCTATTATAAAATTAAAAAAACAGCTGTTAACCGCGGTTTTGCACGGTCAGAGGAAATTGGCTATATGTTTATTATTATATGGCATATAATAATAATAGTTTGTTTAACCTCAAAAATGCCTCAATCCGTCGGAAAGTGGGGAACGGAAATATTCAAAGAGAACGGAGTATCTTAACACTAGGTTCTCAGGTTCCTCTGCCTACCCTGCTATGTGCGGGATACAGCGTGAAACTAAAAAAAAGTTTATTTAATAAAATATATATGTTACAAATTAACTCTAGATTTTTCTTCTATATTGGATAACCATTTTATTTGTTTTTCTGAAGGTAAGCTGCCAGCATCTTCGTCCATTTAAATACAAGATAAGAGACATATATTTATAAACGATAACAATATGAGTATCATTATAGTTATGTATGATGATCATCATCGGATCATTATGGATCTTTCCATTAAATGCTTAACCATGGTAAATAATTAAGATTTGAACAGAAAAAGATAAGCGACTTTAAATAAAATGCACTGAAAAGTAACATTATTACGGATAACTCATAAACTACTCGTAAAATTTTAAATTAAATTTAAATGGGACTACAACAGAAGCACTAACTATCATATAAAAAATCATCAAAATTGATTTACTCAATTAAAAGTTATGCGGTGATAATCCCCACCGTTTTTCAAGTCGGTCAATAATCATTCATCTTAGTGGATATGGAACTCACAATCATCGTTTCATGATGATCTCATTTAATTGCTGGCTTTTGCTGGTTTTGATTTCATAACTATTTTCATTATTCTATACTTAAATTAGTCTAGTCCCAGGATAGGATTTTTTTTTTCAACTCCCGCATAATTACTGACTATCCCAGTCAGAGAGAACGACAAGATAGGGAGTGTCAAGACATTCCGTTCTCTACCTTTTGCCCGATTTCGAGACATTGCGTGTTGAGTAGTGGAACTCAACGCCGCGCTATATATTACTAAAGCATAGAAATGAAAATACTGTAAATATAATTATTTCTATATCTATATATAATACATAAAACGCTCGACGTTTCAAAGTGACTGAAAAGCAATGTACAGGCTAAACTACTTGCCATAGAAAGCTGAAATTTGGTATGTAGGCTCTTTAAGGAGTGGAGGGGCACTAAGAGAGTATTTCTCAAAACTCCCAAGAAAACGAGAGTTTAACGAGGTTTATTAAGTCCAACGACCTCTAAATAATTTAGATTTTGGATTAAAAATATTCATATTCTAACTATAAATGTCTGTCGTGGCGCAGAGGTACAAGCGTGCGACTGTAAACGCGACAGGTTGTGGGTTTGATTCCCATTCCAGGAAAAGTAAAGGTTTCCAAAGTCCTGAGTTTGGTAACATGGCAAAGCGCGGCGTTGAGCGGCGGCCCCAATTCGGCGGAAAGTGGGGAACGGAGTGTGTTAACACTGGGTTCTCTCTGCCCCTGCTATATGCGAGATACAGCGTGAAGCTATGTATATTCTTACCGTATGAATTATATTTAAAAGATATATATTAAAAACTACCTCACGACGTGCCTACAGGCATTGTTATTATAAAAACTAAATTATTGTAAGCCTAAACTACACTTCCATTGTGTTTTAACGTCACCTTGACCGAATTAACTTGAAAAAATAATTTGACGCTATTTCTAATATTACAATCGACTTTATTTCCTGAATGAGATCATATAAACGTTTTTGTTTTGTTCATTATTTCTATTAATTTAGTTTTAGTAACCTATGCTGTCACCAAAACTACATTAGCAGGATAGTTAGTTAGAATCTAGTGTAGAAACACTTTGTTCTCTATGCTCTAAGTGAAATTAAAATTTTGGATATTGAGTGGTGCATTTGAACACTTGGCTTTGCCTTACAATGAGAAAATGCATATAGCTCAAATATAATAATTTCCTCGAGTGGGAATCGAACTTGGAATTAATTGCCTTTACATTTGCACTGGAATACGACGGCCTTAACATTTTATTTACTTAGTTTTTTTTTTTTTTTATGGATAACGGATGACAAACAAGCAGAAGGACCACCTGATGGTAAGTGGTTACCTTCGCCTATGGACATCTACAATACCAGAGATATTGTAAATGCGTTGCCGACTTAGGATACATATGAAAGGGGGGGACAGTGTAGTAGTCCGCTATCGGAATCACCACATTTTGGGCAAAGAATGGTTGGGAAAGGGGAAAACCTAGCTAAACATGCCATCGAACCGGAACACATCATTAACGGTTTTGGTAACTAGTATCAAACTTTTAACTGTATAGCAAGATAGTTGGAGAGAACCTAGTGTTAAGACACTGTGTTCTCTACTTTATGTCCGAATTTAAGATATTGAGTAACGTATCGAACGGAACTCAACGCCGCTCTTTGTCTTATCAGGGTGAAAAGTTACATAAATCAACAAAATTGACCATAAATATAATACCTTACGTTACCTAACTTCACACTTTATCCCTAGCGGGGTAGTCAGAGAGAATGGATCGCCAAACGCTACGGTTCCTGGATACCTTTTTCGCCACGTCCACTTCATGCATGCCCTCCGGGGGGTCTTCATGCTTTTTACGTGACCTTCCTCCAGTATCATTGATACTGTGTTCTCGAAGGTCAACCGACTATATATATAATGTAATGCTTAAAGCAAGTCAATAGAAGACTATCGTGGTGCAGTAGAGCAGCATGTGACTGTAAGAGTGATCGATTAAATTATTTTCGTTCTGGTAATACAACGCGCTGTGTTGAGTACCGCCAATTAGCATGCAATGTCTTTCAGGCGGAAAGAGGTGAACGGAGTCTCTAGACACTAAAGACTCTCTGACTACACTGTTATAAGGGTTAAGCATGAAGCTGCATCTTTAAATATAATTTATTGATTATTTTCAAAGCAAATCCATAGAAAATTAGGTGTGCAGAGTATCCTCAGTTCGCCAATACATTTTGACCTACTTAAATCAACTATATCAGGGGTGAGCAACCTGCGGCCCGCTTAATGACATGTTGCGGCCCAAGCTTTTATTTATATTGAAAGACGTTGAAATTATGGATGGAAGTCTACTTTTATGAACAATAAACATTTTTTTTTTGTGGGAAACGGAATTATTCAAAGCGAATGGAGAGTTTTAACACTAGGTTCTCAGGTTTCCTTTGCCTATCCTGCTATATGCAGGATACAGCGTGAAACTATAGATAAACTTTTAAATGTAAAATAATTGTAATAGTCCTAAAGTGTTAAATTTTTTATGTAATAAATCATCGTGCTTGAGTACGATAGCGCAATAAATAAATATTGTATTTTACTACATAAATTAGTACTTTTATTCTAATAAATAAAGCAATTTGTACAAAATTATTTACTAACCATTTTTAACGTTAATATTCAAGGTGAAACCTTCTTCCAGCAATCTAGCAGTACAACCTGTTGTTTCTTTTTTATTTCTTAGATTACATATCTTATATTTATAACATGAATACAAATTTAAATTCTAATAAGACCCCTAATAAGACCCACCTGAAACTTCAAAAATTTAATTTTAAATTTTAAAACTTGGATAGATCCTTTGTTAAAAAAGGTTGCTCACCCCTGAACTATAGCTTTCGAACGTAGTTTTGTATCTAACAAGCTTATAAAAACACTTGAATAATTGGATTTGACATACAAATTATTTTATGAAAGAAATTTTCTTAATAAGTATGTATTTCGAATTATATAATAATGATATTTTAGTATCATTTACAGTTTTTCCAGAGAGACAGAGAGATCTTCGTGTCAAGGTTCTCTGTTCTTCGCTTTCCGCTGGCAAAAAACAAAACTTTTTTTATAGATATCGGTCGATAGCGGAACTTAACACTGCAGCATATCTAATAACCGTATTTGATTACTCATATCATAAATTATACGAGTATATATTTTTTTAGCGTCTCACTATATCCCGCACATAGCATGTTAGGCAAAAGGAACCTGAGAACCAAGTATTAAGACACTCCGTTGCCTAAGATTTCCATTCCCCAATTACCACCGAAATGAGGCATGCTGAGTGGCGAAACTTAACGCCGCGCTTAGCCTTGTTACCACACACCATAAATAAAAATATTTAATAAAATTGAATTTTATTTGCACCTCTTAAGCAAATACTTCAAAAGTAGCCCAGTTGTGGGAAAATTAATAGGCTTTTATACCGAATTTATGTTCAAAATGTAAGTTTTTAACTACCCTCCAGGTTAAACTTTAGAATAATAATTCACAGTATCAAGTAAAGTTTCGCGATACGAGTGATTAATAGTGAGGATTAAAACTGTTTGGGAGGTAAAGAATTTTTGGTATGGTATGGTATCTAATCAGAATAGTTTTGTAGATACCAATTTCGATATATAATTAAGTGGAATACTGAGAAATCGATTTTATTGTTTATTTTCATTTAAAAATAATAACTATTAATAAATAACGCCTGTCGTGACGTTGTGGGTTCGATTCCCACTCCAGGAAATGTTAGTCTTTTCCTGGGTTTGGTAACAAGGCAAAGTGCGGCGTTGAGTTCCGCCACTCTGCACGCAATGCCTCAACTCGGCAGAAAGTGGGGAACAGAATTGTTGTAAAAGAAAGAAGTGTCTTAATACTAGGTTCTCTGGTTTCCTCTGCCTACCCTACTATATGCGGGATACAGCGTGAAGTTGAAAAAAAAAAAAAAGAAAAATTATGGTATTTAATCGGAATAGTTTTATAGATACCAATTTCGATATTTAATTAAGTGGAATACTGAGAAATCGATTTTATTGTTTATTTTCATTAATATATATAATAAATAAGTAATAACAATTCAACAATTAATAATAAAATAACGCCTGTCATGAGGTTGTGGGTTCGATTTCCACTGTGGGAAACGGAATTTTTCATTTCCTGGGTTTGGTTAGAAGGCAAAGCGGGGCGTTGAGTTCCGCCAATCGGCACGCAATCAATCAATCAATCAATTCGGCGAAAAGTGAAGAACGGAGTGTCTTAACACTAGGTTCCCTCTGCCTACCCTGCTATATGCGAGATACAGCGTGAACCTATGTATGTATATGTATGTATGAAACCGTATTAACATTTCAAACGCCAACAATATATGGCCTATAGTTATCACATAACTCTTAGTTAAGTTTACACTAATAAATAAATCTCGTTGACTTATTTATCAACAGATTTTTTTTTTTTTTTTTATGGATAACGGATGGCAAACGAGCAGAAGGACCACCTGATGGTAAGTGGTTACCTTCGCCCATGAACATCTACAACACCAGAGATGTTGTAGATGCGTTGCCAACCTAGAGGATACAGATGGAAGAGGAGGACATTGTAGTATTCCGTTCTCGGAACCACCACATTTTGGGGAAAGGATGGGTGGGAATGGGAAAACCTGGCTTACATGCCATCGAACCGGAACACATCATAAGATATTTGGCGGTTCGTCTTTGACATGATAGTGGTCGCGAGCCAGACGGAGGACGAACCTCCTACCACCAAAAAAAAATAGATATAAATAGATATAGTCAACATCAGTAGAATGTAAATAATAGGATATTAAATTATTTTTACTTTCAATTTATGATAAAATGGGAAAAAACGTGACAGGTTTTAAGTTCACTCAAATGAATTCATGGGATATTGCCAGTATTATATAAATATTTTGTATTTGAATACTTATACACCTATCGTGGCGCAGAGGCATAAGCGTGCGAATGTAAACGCGACAGGTTGTGGGTTCGATTTCCACTCCAGGAAATGTAAAATTTAGTATTTTCATTTTTTGGGTTTGGTAACAATGCAAAGCGCGGCGTTGAGTTCCACCACTCAACACAAAATGCCTTAATTCAGCGGAAAGTGGGGAATGGAATTGTTGAAAGAGAATGGAGTGTCTTAACACTAGGTTCTCTAGTTCCCTCTGCCTACCCCGCTACATGCCGGATAGAGCGTGAAGTTTAAAAAAAATACTTATATTCACGCAATGCCTCAATTCGGCGGAAAGTGGGGAACGGAGTGTCTTAACACTAGTTCCCTCTGCCTACACTGCTATAAGGGGAGGAAGGGGAGGAAGTGAGGGCGAGAAGCTATGTATGTATGTATATTCAGATATATCCGTTTTCGTGGAGTAAGTAGACAGAATTTATCGAATCTGTTCTGTATTTTTCATCTTTTTAGAAACATCACAAATTGGTAATACATAATAGCCACTATATATACACTATATTATATATCTGACGATAAAATAAAAAAAAAAAACAAAAATTAAAATTAAAAAGTTGATCAGCGGAAAATAGGGAACGGAGTATCTTAGCACTAGGTTATCAGGTTCCATCTGCCTACCCTGCTATATGCGGGATACAGAGTGAAGCTAAAAAAACACGTCGATGATAAGGGTATTATTTAGTATTATCTTGTGAAACACTATAGCAATACACAGTAGACGTACATATATCATAAATTGGGTACAGAAATAAAATGCTGAGACCATCATGACACAGTAAAGATAAGTATAAATTGAATATAAACTTTTTTCTTTTTTTTAGCTTCACGCTGTATCCCGCATATAGCAGGGTAGGCAGAGGGAACCTGAAAACCTAGTATTACAACACTCTGTACCCCACAACTTAACACGCATGTTCCCGAACGAATTCGGGAACATGCGTGTTTTATATGCATGCATTACCCGAAGGTAAAAAAAGAGAACGGAGTGTCTTAACACTATGTTCTCTCCGACTAGCTTCATTCTCATACAGGATGAAACTTTAAAACTGAAAAAAGCTGCTATAATTAGCAACTGAGAGCTTAATAAAAATATTTTTATTCCATTTTCCTTCATACAAAAATATTAAAAGCGACGAAAGTTGGTTTTAAGCTTAGAAAGCCATTTTGTTTGGAAATTAAAATGTTAATCATAAAATAGAATACAATGTATATTTCCATTTTCCCTTTGTATATATAACTTTAGAATAATTATTATGTGATTTTTTTTAGTTCTGTGAAAGCTTTGAAACACCAAAACAAAATTAAAATTCTTTTTATTAATAGAGAAGTACACACATACATACATAGCTTCACGCGGGATACACCGCATGTAGCAGGGTAGGCAGAGGGAATCTAGTGTTAAGACACTCCGTTCCCCACTTTCCGCCGAATTGAGGCATTGCGTGCTGAGTGGCGGAACTCAACGTCGCGCTTTGCCTTGTTACCAAAGCCAAGAAATGAAAAATTCCATTTCCCGGAGTGGGAAGCGAACCCACAATCTGTCGCGTTTCCATTCGCTTGTGCCTCTGCGCCACAACAGGCGTTAGGTAAGTAAGCACATTTTCATATGAAATTTGTTATGTAAACATATAATTTAAGATAAAATTTTGAATAATAGATCGTTCTCCGTAATAAATAATTTTTGAAATTTTAACAGATTTTTTTTTAACTTCACGCTGTATCCCGCATATATCAGGGTAGGCAGAGGGAAGCTGAGAACCTAGAATTAAGACACTCCGTTCCCCACAGAATTGTTAAATTACACTCTGATAATAGGATAGATCGCATATAATGTAGTATTGTTTCTCCTACAGATATTGTTACGTATATTTTAAGTGGATTAATGCATATATTTTGGTGTTCGGAAATATATTTCCGAAAATCCGACGTTTCAAGCACTTTACGCAGTTCATGATTAGAGATAGATTGAGAAAAATGTATTTTAAGAAATGTTATTTAGTTGAAATAATTTCATTCAAAATGTATAAAAAACCCAAAAACCAAAGGTTTAATTAAATACTATACTACTGATTTAAAAATAGTAATCGTTTAAAAAAAATCATCAATATTATTCATAAGATTCTCTAAAATTATAGATACATATGACATATTTCAAATATTATATAGAACAAAAACTCTACCTATAGTATAAATGGAACGGCATTTTTACAAGCAAAATAATTATTTCCGGTCAAATATACTATTTTTTATATTGTTTTCGTTTAAAATTGATTATTTATTATTATTTCTACTAAATAATAATATATTGAAGAAAATAAAATAATTTTATCCATATGCAGGTCTGGTATAATAGTAGAGAATATATAAAAACCAATTAAGACACTCCGTTCTATATTTTTAGAAACACTTTGTGTTAAATGGCGGAACTCAACGCCGTTCTTTGTCTTAGAAGAGGAGAGGAATAAAAGTTATAAGTAATTTAATTAATTAATGATTTTTCCTTGTTTTCTGTTAGATTGTATAAGTCAATTATTTGTATATATTATTTTTTTTTGTATAGTAATAATTTTCTACATTATTAATATACAGCACGCAATGCCTCAATTTGGCGGAAATTGGGCAACGGAGTGTCTTAACACTGTTCCCTCCGCCTACTCTGCTATATGCGGGATACAGCGTGAAGTTATGTATGTATGTATGTAATAATATATTAGATAGAAGCCTATAAGAAATAGCTTTATGTATATATTAGTACATTACGTCAAAACTCCTGAACAATGCTTTATAACAATAATGGTACTTAAAAATCAATCAAATTAATAATTGAATTTAAATAATAATTATTATTTTTAATGAATGTGAAAGATAAATTTATTTTCGTTTATTAATTGACCATAAATTATAATCCTATGATATAATTGTTCCATCCAAAATAAAATAATGAATTCTTAACACAAAATTAAACAAAACATATATATTTTATTCATTAAATCTAACCTAACCACCCAACTTATACAATTATAAGAAAAAAAACTTACATAAACTCTCCCCACAGAGAAAAAAATCACTAAACACTACACAGAACACTCACTTCACTCACAATCTATTAAAAATTACCAACATACATACGTGTTTACGTAAAATTTATATTTTTTAATACAAAAACGACACGTCCACCTCCAACGAAGGCCTAGCGTAAACTGAACACTGTACCTGCATAGACACGCCTACAAGCGCGCTCACCCACACGACGATATATAAAGCTTCGTCTCCACGAGCTTTTTTCTTTTAACACTAATTCACACGCAGTGCAGATCTGATTTACTGCGGAACCCTAAAATTGTTTTCCATAAGAAAAAAATGATTAAACCGATTCTGATTAAACTTTTTTAAAATTTAAATATGGTAAAAAGAAGATCGCCTGATGTAACGCGTGTCGTGGCGTAGAGGCACAAGCGTGCGACTGTAAACACGACAGGTTGTGGGTTCGATTCCCACTCCAGGAAATGTTAGTTATTTCGTTTCCTGGGTTTGGTAACAAGGCAAAGCGCGGCGTTGAGTTCCGCAACTCAACACGCAATGCCTCAATTTGGCGGAAAGTGGGGAACGGAATTGTTGTAAGAGAACGGAGTGTCTTAACACTAGGTTCCCAGGATCCCTATATGCGGGATACAGCGTGAAGTTGAAAAAAAAAGTAAAAAGAAGATCCACCAAGATTTTCTTACCTCTCTTTCAAGCAAGAGGTAAGGAGACATCAATTGACCTTCAAGACCATATTATTGTTGATACTGGAGGAAGGTCATGTAGAAAGCATGAGTATCCCCCGAGGGCATGTATGAAGAGGTTAAAGACTGTGGACGAGGCGAAAGAAGTACGCAGGGACCGTAGCGTTTGGCGCTCTGTTCTCTCTGATTATCTCGCTAGAGATGTAGCGTGAAGCTAAATAACTAATACCCCATTTTACAGTATCGGAACTAAGCGCCGCAGTTTGTTTAATAACTGTATTTATATATCAAAATTACATTCTAGCATTATATTCTTTCGTGTCTTATTTTTGGAAACCTTAAATTTCGTAAGTTTATTTTTCTTAAACACTGTTTGATCATTGTTTAATATTCCGGTAACGTTAACCGGAATCGAACTACCTACATAATAATAAACAAAAAGATCGCAGCTTCGTAGTTTATCCCGTCTAGCGGAGAAGTCAGAGAGAACATAGTACAAAATCACTCCGTTCTTTGCTTTCAGACGAAATTTGAGATATTGTATGCTAAGTGGCGAAATTTAACGCTGGAATTTGTCTTAATAGAGGGTAGAAATGAAAATAATTTAAATATAAACTTTACCCCAAGTAAGAATAGAACCTACAACCAATCGCAACAGTCAGACGCTGTCCCACTGCGCCACGATGGCATTCATGTGAATAAGCGATGCCCTCTCCAGCAAATGATTATAACATATTACATCAACTTGACGCTGTAATCCGCATATAGCAGGGTAGGCAGAGGGAACAAGAGAAACTAGTGTTAAGACACTCCATTCTCTTTCAACAATTCCATTCCCCACTTTCCGCCGAATTGAGGCATTGCGTGTAGAGTGGCGGAACTCAACGCCGTGCTTATATTACATGGATTTTTATTTCCTAGGTAGTAGAGAATATAGCAAAAAACCTTGTGTTAAGACATTTCGCTCCGCGATGAGTGAAAAATGCAATCATTTTGAACACACTGCGTGTTAAATGATGAGACTTAAGGCCGTGTTTTGTTTTAACAGAGCAGCAACATATTATTTTTAGCTTCACACTGTATATCGCCCAGAGGAACAGGAACATGAGACCCTAGTGTTGAGACACTCCGTTCTTAAGATTTCCGTTCCCTACTTTCCACCCAATTGAGGCATTGCGTTCTGAGTGGTGGAACTCAATGTCATGCTTTGCCTTATTACCAGAGCAAGAAAATGTAAATACCAAATATTAATTATTATAAATATTTAATATTTTTATTTTATTGAGTGGGAATCGAACCTACAACCGATAGCGTTTAGACTGGCTATTATTCCCATATACTTTATATTATGGGAGTAATAAGCGATACATACTCACGATCTCGACATTTTACTTGCACGTTTTAAGTAACATTGTTAACGGTTTTCTAGTAAAAGTACCAATTTCACTGTATACCAGTATAATTCTATATACCAGTATGGGTCATATAAACCTTCACGGTTTAAAGGTGCTTCAAGCTTTATTCCGCATAGTGGGGTTAGAGAGATCCTAGTGTAAAGACACTCCGTTCGAGTCCTTGCATGTTAAGTGGCATAGCTCACTGCTGTGTTTTGTGTAACCAGAGTGGAAAATCTAAATAATTTTTTATGTATTTATTTTTTTTAACTTCACGCTGTATCCCGCATATAGCAGGGTAAGCAGAGGGAACCTGATAACCTAGTGTTAAGACACTCCGTTTTCCGCCGAATCGAGGCGTGGCGTGCTGAGTGGCGGAACTCAACGCCGCGCTTTGCCTTGTTACCAAGCCCAAGAAATGAAAATACTAAATTTTACATTTCCTTTAGTGGGAATCGAACCCACCACCAATCGTGCTTACAGTCCAACGCTCTCTTACTGAGCGATGGTCTCCTAAAAAAATAAGAGACAGTCAATATAATAATTCTGTTGAGAAAATGTTAGCATTTAATTTTTATGGTGCCATAATAAAATTTTAATCACACCAGTGTCGCATGCTACGTTATAAAGTTATTAAGCACTTATATCTAACCAAGTGTTTTGTTTTTATTTACTTACTAGCTTTTGCCCGCGGCTTCGCTCGCGTGTTCTATGGCAGTCCAAACTATACGAGTATACTATAGCGTATAGTGGGTATAAGCGTTCATTTAAACTTTCGCTTTAAAATAGCTATTAACATTATCATTTTTGTGTCTCGTTGCTCATCTATGCGGATAGCAAGTGATGTAGCTCGTCGGACCCGGGAGGCTCATCATAATTGTATATTTATTGTAAAAATTTTATTTGAAAAGAGCAACTCTTGAGTTTCTTGCCAGTCCTTCTCAGCAGAACTGCCTTCCGAGCCGGTAGCTTCCGTTAGGACTGACACGACTGACACCTTTGTAAATTGACGATTCGAAAGTGCTGGTTATAGCCTACTTGAATAAAGAATATTTTGATTTTGATTTTCGACATTTGCTTGACTTCTAGGTAAGTTTGGTCATCTTCAAAAAAATCTTCAAAATTAGAGCCAATTTTCACGTTTCTTTTTATATGATAGCTTGTGTTTCTAATTTGGTCCTATTTAAATATAGGTAGATTAGTTTTTGAGTTATTCATAATAGTTTTACTTTTTAGTACAATTTATTTTAAGTTGGTTTTTTGTACTAATTAACATACTTGTGGGGAACGGCAATGTTGAAAGAGAACGGAGTGTCTTAACACTAGGTTCTCAGGTTCCTTCTACCTACCCCGCTATATGCAGGATACAGCGTGAAGTAAAAAAAAAAGACATATTTATTGTTTAGTAATTTCTTTTAATTTCACACTGTATTTCCTGGAGTTAGACCCCCCGGACGCCCAAGGAAGCGATGGCTGGATGTCGTGAAGCAGGATATGAGAGCCAATGGACTAACCACCCGTGATGCAGAAGATCGTCAAAGTGGAGTAGGTTGAGTAGGAAGGCAGACCCTGGCTAGGCGGGATAAATGCTAGGAAGAAGAAGAAAAAGAAGAAGACTGTATTTCACACACCCCAGCAGTGGGCAGAGGGAGCCTGAGAACCTAGTGTTAAGACACTCCGTTCTCTTTTAGCATTTCCGTTCCCCTCTTTCCATGGAAATGAACTGATGTATATGTATTTTTAAACTTAACAATATTTAACAATACATAAATTAAAATCCTTAAATAAAAAAAAATACTCGAATACAAAATTTTACTGAAATTTTCAGTGCCAAAGTATAAACGGGTTTTTCATAAAATTCATACATATATATTTTTTTATTGATTCTGTATACTAAATATTGATTTTGGCTTTCATACATTTATTCCCTACGGATTTATTATATATACGTCAGTTATTCATAAAAATGAGGCGTTGTGGTACAGTGGAACTCTGAATGTAAGTGCGATAGATTGTGGGTTCGACTCCCATTCGAGAGAACGATTGAATTTAAATTATTTTCATTTATCTGGTAATATAAAGCGCGGCGTTGAGATTCGCCACTCAACACGCAATATCTTGAATTCAGGTGGTATGAGAAACCGTAACTAAATTTAAATAGGACTATAACAAAAGCGTTATCTATCGCCTGTCGTGGCGCAGAGGCACAAGCGTGCGACTGTAACCGCGACAGGTTGTGGGTTCCATTCCCACTCCAGGAAATGTAAAATTTAGTATTTTCATTTCTTGGGTTTGGTAACAAGGCAAAGCGCGGCGTTGAGTTCCACCATTCAACACGCAATGCATCTATTCGGCGAAAAATGGGGAACAGAATTATTGAGAGAGAATGGAGTGTTACACTAGATTCTCTGGTTCCCTCTGCCTACCTTGCTATATGCGGGTTACAGCGTGAAATAAAAAAAAAAAATATTGGTTCACCCAGTAAATAGTTAAAACACATAAAAAAACGATTAAGTTAACCTCATTTATTTGAAATCGGTTAGAACACATAAAAACTTGTTAGCATTAGCTAACAGTAGAAGAATCAATAATAAAAAATTCGGTAGCACTATTAAATATATGAAGAAAGTCATCGTAAAGTAAACTCACTCACTTCCAAACGTGTTCATACTTAAGTAAATATTAATTTAAAAAACTGGTATAGGAATAATATTTGATGTCATTTCTGTATACGATGTTTGTGATGATGATTTAACCATGATTTTATTAGCTTCACGTTTTATCCCGCATAGTAGGGTAGTCAGAGAGTCCATCGAGGTTTCCACGGATGTTTGGGGCAGTTCCCGTGGCGGTAGAGGATGGGCACCGTGAGGTTTTTGTGGGTATACGGATTGCCTCTTAATAGCCGGTCCGGAGTCCCATATAACCCGTCCGAGTCCCCGCGAGCGGGTCCGTAACGGATCCGTAACGGATTTCCTAACCTTAAAAAAAAATCGCAGTCATAGAGAACTTGGTGACAAAACACTCCGTCTGTCGCTTTCAAAAAAGCTTGAGCTAAGTCAGTTAGTAATTAAGTAATATACAAAGAGATTTTGCCAACTGTTCGTTTCGCTCGACAAGTCTCGCTTGATACGATCAAAAAATAAAATTAAAGGGGCCCTTAAACCTACACTTGGGTCGTAAGTCCCAGGCACTTTCCAAACTCCTCTCTCTGCAACGCGATGAGCCCGGCACCTGCTCGGTGAATTCATGGATTGCTAAGCAGTTTCTTCTCTTCTCAAGTTAATGTGAGAGTTATTCAATAACTGTGTCAATCGCCAAGGAATTACTAATTACAATACAATAATAAATAAATTTTAAACAAAAAGGAAAACCGAAATAAAATGAAATGCACTAAATAAGAGTATTAACACAAAAACTACTTGTCAGACCTTTAATTAAATTTAAACCCGCATATAGCAGGGTAGAAAGAGGGAACCTAGTCTTAATACGCTGAGTTCCCCACTTTCCACCGACTTAAGGCATTGCGTGCTGAGTGGCGGAACTCAACGCCGCGCTTTGCCTTGTCACCAAACCCAGCAAATGAAAAATTCCTGGGAAGTGGGAATCGAAATCACAACCTGTCGCGTTTAAAGTCGTACGCTTGTGCCTCTACGCCACGACAGGCGTTACATAAATCACACCCAAACCAAATTACATTTTTTAAATAAAAAAATATAAAAAACTTAAATACTTAAGCTTTTATTCATTTTCTTCCACACTAACCCAGTTTTAACGCAATAATACCTCTTCAAGTCAGATGAGGTGAGCAAATGTGAAACTGCATTGTGTTCGCTCTGAATAAAGTCGACTACAGCAACTATATAAATGACTGTGAAAGTAAAAAAAAAATATTTAATAAGAAACCTAGAAAACCTTGGACTCACTTATGAAATGAGTTCATAATAACTGTTTCATTTTTTCCAGTCCAGTTCAGTTCAGTACAGTTTATTTTATTTTACTTAGCTACTTGTTTTGTTAGTCATTTGTTAGAACGAAGTTCAAAACAATACAAATTCATAATATTTGGGTGAAGGTCATCGTGGCGTTGTGGGACAGTGTCTAACTGTTGTCACGATTGGTTATGGGTTCGATTCTCATTTGAGGTAATGAATTTTTTTAAATTATTTTCATTTCTTCATATTGGTTACGGAAAACGCAGCGTTAAACTTCCCCAATCAATACACAACTTCAGGTGGAAAATAGGCTTAGAAGAAATATATATGTTATTTTAAGTTATGTAAAGAAATTCCTTAGCAATCTATGGGTACACCGTGCATGTGTTGTTTTTTTTTATTTTTTTATGAATAACGGATGGCAAACGAGCAGAAGGACCACCTGATGGTAAGTGGTTACCTTCGCCCATGAACATCTACAGCACCAGAGATGTTGCAGATGCGTTGCCAACTTAGAGGATACAGACAGAAGGGAAGGACAATATAGTAGTCCGCTATCGGGACCACTACATTTTGGGGAAAGGATGGGTGGGAAAGGGAAAAACCTGGCTTACATGCCATCGAAATGGAACACATCATAAGATGTTTGGCGGTTCGTCTTTGATATGATAGTGGTTGCGGACTTCATACCACCAAATTACTGATATACCCGCCTCGTACAGGACGATACCCAGCCGCGGAGGGAAATTGTATTCTAACCCCGTCCCCTCACAGGGAAAAAAAGTGTTGTGTTGTGTTGTGGTGTGGTTATGACCCAAGAGTAAGTTTGAGGGGCCCCTTTTAAAGGCGCTTTAATGTTCACCTCCACTGCCCACCTTTCTCTCTACCTAACTAAATTTAAAAAGATCCTACTAGTGCCTTCGAAATATGAGCTAAATTATATTTATAATAGCTTAGCTAAGCTACTTTTTAAGCTTCACGCTGTATTCCGCACATAGCAGAGTAAGTAGAGGGAACCCGAGAACCTAATGTTAATGAGCTCTTTGATTTTCGCGATTATTACACATATTAAATGAAACTATTTTAACCGGATTAATCGCGTATATTTTAGAATTCGGAACTCATTTTTGGAAACCCGAACTTTCGAACACTTTACAGTAGTCCGTGGTCACACTCGCGGGTAGACTGAGGTGACATTCGTCTGTCATTTGATATAATTATTATATCAAACTACCGCCAACGATTTCTTAGTTGCCTCGCGTACTGCTCTGGATTCTTACAGAATGAGCTGACTGTATCTGGCCCTCTAGGTGGTGGGTTTGAGATTTTAAAGATTTAATGAACCTAGTGTTAAGACGCTCCGTTCTCGTAACATTTCCTTTCCCCACTTTCAGCCGAACTGAGGCATTGCGTGCTGAGTAGCGGAACTTAACGCCGCGCTTTGCCTTGTTACCAGAGCGAGGAAATGAAAATACGAAATATTAATTTGTATAAATATTTAATGCTTTCATTCCCTGGAGTGGGAATCGAACCCACAGCACACAGTTTACGGCCGCACGCTTGTGCCTCTGCGGCACGACAGGCCTCAAATAAGTATTATATTAGGTAAGTTATTGTGAAATTTCTATAAATCATATTGAACGTCAATTTTATCGATTATTCCTTCTCTGTAATACAAAGATTTATCGTCTCCTTTGTTTATCATTTAAAAAAAATGTTGATTTATTTCCAGGTTTTGTTTTATCATTGAAATCAATAATTATAACACCTATTTACTACAGTTACAAACAGTCTGTCTGTACGCGATAGTCATGGGTTCGATTCTCTCTCAGTCAAATATACCTACCTAACTTCACGCTTTATCCCTAGCGTGGTAGTCAGAGAGTTAGGTAGTCAGGTAGTCTCAGTCAAATATATTTAGGTATATAGGCTTTCTCAGTTTTCAAGGTACGTAGGTTGAAATTCTGCTAAGTTTATTTTTTTTTATAATTTGAATTATTAATTTTATTATGTTTCGTAACTATGTGATAAAGAATACATAATAAATATTAAGAATATTGAAACCATTATACCACTATAGGATATGTGTCTGTAAATGCGACTGGTTGTGTAGTCTCCACTCACAGGATTTTTTTATTTAAATAATTTTCATTTTCTCGCTCTGGTAAAGTTCCGTAACTCAACTAGCAATGTCTCTATTTTAAACGAAAAACAGAGATCAGAGTGATTTTACACTAGATTCTCTCGTACTTAAGTTATAACCAGCATAAAAACTCAGGTCGATAAGAACATATAACATAATTGCTAGCTTTAGTCAATTTCAAGAGGCACGGGTTCGAATCCTGCTATGATCGTTTTTTTTACATTTCTACATTTTTTTCTTAAATATGTGTAACTCTTTAAAAATCCTAAAATATTCATCAAACTACTAACAATAACAACCTTCAAACGTTCCCGCGCGTGATTACTGAAACGCACCGCACAATCGTCAATATAAACAAATAGATTGTATGGAAAATATTTTCTATAGGAAAAAAAGTGAAAGAATCCTACCCAATAACAAATACAAGTAATAGAAAAGTTTCCCCGCCATATTTACTTTCAAGTGTGCTTAAATGAAAGTCGAGCTTTGTGTGCCACAAGTTGTGAAATGCAGCGTTTTGAGAAACAATAATAGTTTTACTATAATACTAGTGTTACCGTTGACGCGTTAACAACGCGTTGCCTAGCAACGTATATGTCAGTTTATGTAATCGTGGATGTCAAATCATGGTGTATGTAACATTTATTTTATATATTTTTTATGCATTATTTTAAAAAGGTATTATTATTCTGCACTCCTTTATGCTCCAAGTTTAATGCCCCTCAGTCCGCGTATTTTCGTAAAAAGGGGTACAAATTTTTTGATTAACGTATAAAGAATATTGAAACCATAAAGAATCATAAGAAATGATTCGGCGGTAATCATTTACCTTCAAGTGACCTGAATGCTCGCTTCCATTAGACAAAAGAGTTTTTGAGCCAATATTTATGCAAGTGGCTAGCAAAATCAGAAAGTTATTTAGAGAAAGATCATGTCTCGAAGAAAATTGGAAAAACTGGCGTTTAATCCAAGCAATTTTGTGTAATTCAAAGAATTACAGCAATCTTGCATACCACGATAGCTAGAAAGAACTCTAGAGTTGACACTAGAGAATCTACCCGAATTCCATCACTTTTTGAGACAAATTACGGTGTTCAGTTCCGCCACTCAACACACAATGTGTCGATGTCCCAAAAATACATTACACAGTGTCTTTACACTACTTTGTAAAACAAGCTGCAAAACAAAATCCAAAAGTAATGTTAATTCGTTTTAAAACTTGTACCAAACTGAAGTATCACCGGTGACAGCAAAATTCCTGCCCGCGGCGATTCATCAATGTCGACGGAAATTCCTTATAATCGATAAAGATGAGAATTTCACTGATTACCAAATTATAACTTACAATGTTATTACTAAATACAATGTAAAAACAAAGAATAAACTCACAATTTACCTTTTATTTAGGTGCTTTCGGAGTTTCGCACTTCTAAGGAAAGTGACAGGTTGCTTACACAATATTTTAGAGAACGGAATGATTTTTAGCTTCACACTGTATCCCGCACATAGCAGGGTAGGCAGACGGAAACTGAGAACCTAGTGTTAAGACACTCCATTCCCTTTCAACATTCCGTTCCCCACTTTCCGCCGAATTGGGCCATTGCTAGCAGAGTCGAGGAACTCAACGCCTCGCTTTGCTTTGCTTTGTTACCAAACCCAGGAAACGAAAATACTAATCTTTTACATTTCCTGGAGTGGGAATCAAACCCACAATCTGTTGCGTTTACAGTCGTAGGCTTGTGCATCTGCGCTACAACAGGCTTTATTTTTCTCACTTATTTAATGATATAAAAAACCTGCTTCATTATTTATTCTATAGCAGGGTAGTCGGAGAGAATCTAGTGCAAAGTCACTCCGTTCCCCGTTTTCCGCCTAAATTCGAGTGGTGGTGGAAATAATCTGTCGTCAAATGCCGCCCTTTGTTTTATCGAGGAGAGTTAACGAAAATAATTTAAATATTTTTACATGAGTGTGAATCGAACTCGCTACCATTGTTTACAGTCAGACGCTGTTCTACTGCGTCATAATGGTCTTTATATATATTTATTTTCATTTGCTCTGGTAAGATAAAGCACGGTGTTGAGTTCCGCCGCCTAACACGCAATGTCTTGAATTTAGGTGGAAAGCTGCGAACGGAGTGTGTAGACACTAGGTTCACTCTGACTAACCTGCTATAGAATAAATGGTGAAGTAGAGAGAGAGAGAGAAAGAAATAGAGAGAAGAAATAATTCCGTTCTCTAAAATATATAAGCTGTCTTTCCTTAGACTTAACAAACATTTGGAAAGGATGTGACTGTAAACAAGATGGCTATTGATATTGATTTTCGACTAAATATATATATTTTATTATTACAGTTTTACACTTTATTTGTCATATTAATTATTAAGTGGCGGAAGTCAACGCCGCGCTTTGCTTTCATTTCCTGGGTTTGGTAACAAGACAAAGCGTGGCGTTGAGTTCCGCCACTCAGCACGCAACGTCTCAATTCGACGGAAAATGGGGAACGGAGTGTCTTAACACTAGGTTCCCTCTGCCTACCCTGCTATATGCGGGATACAGCGTGAAGCTATGTATGTATGTATAATGATTCTATTCTATTTATGGGTCTGGTTTTGATCCACATTTTCGAATGAAAATGTTTTTACAGTTAGATGACCTCAATTCTAAATTTATATTAAAAAATCTTCTAAGCAATTGAGAAACGGACAACAGAGAACCATAACACTATTGTCTCTATCCTATAACATACGGGAAATGCATAAACATACATACAAATATATAACCAAATAACTCCAAAGGATTCCTTTGAGCTCTAGAAATACCATGAAGTGGCATGAAAACACCTGAAGTGATACTCGCTTTCTCTTTGAAATTCGTCTTTGACCGTCTAAATGCCGTGAAAGCCTAATAAAACGGGTAAATTGCATCTGTAGTCGTTAGGGGTGACATGTTATGGTGGCGCAGTGGTTAGAGTACAGGTTTATTTCCAGTTAGCGGGAATAATTACTAGTTGTGTCCCGCTCATAACAGGGTAGATAGAGGGAACCTGAGAACCTAGTGTTAAGACACTCCGTTCTCTTTTAACACTTCCGTTTCCCACTTTCCGCCGGATGGAGACATTGCGTGCTGAGTGCCGGAACTCAACGCTGCGCTTTGCCTTATTACTAGAGCGAGGAAATGAAAATGCTAAATGTTATTTAATACTTTAATTTCCCAGGAATGGAACTCACAACCTGTCGCGCTTACAGTCGCACGCTTGTGCCTCTGCGCCACGACAGGCTTCTTTTATAATCATTCAGCGTCTGAGTGTAAACATGATGGTTATTGGTACCAAGTTTTTTTTATTTTCTGGTTTTCATAAGACAAAAGAGATTGTTGAGTTACACCAAACGTCTAACAATCTCTCAATTTCGCGTTCGTTCTATTTATGTGGATAAAAGTGTAAAGCCGAAAAGCAATATCCATCCATAATTTTAACTCACCTCTCTGGTACAAAAGTTCCAGAGAGGTGAGTTAAAATTATTTATATATAATCTTTCCTCCGAATGGGAATCGAACCCACAACCACTTGCATTTACTAGCGCTATTCTACTGTACTACGATGCCTTAAAAAAATAAGTAAAAAATCTATATTGATTGTTAGAATAAAAGTATGGACGATGAAAGCATTTAAGACCATGTCAGTATAGTGCGACATTATGTAAACAAAAAAATTATTATATTTAAATTATCCTCATATCCCCGCTCTGGTACTACCAAAGTCAGTACGCAATAAATCGAGTTCATACAAAAAATAAAGAACGGGAGTGTCTTAACACTAAGTTCTCTTTGACTAGACATTAAAAAGCGTGAAGCTAAAAATACATACTATAGTTTCATTCATCAGTCAATCAATCTAACTATTGTCTCTTCGTCCCTTGTTCGTAAATAGGTTATCTACAACCAAACAATGCTATCTCGTGTACGAGTATATAGGTTGCGTGTCATACATTCACTTGCAAAAGGAAATTCTGTGGTTATTTAATTTTTATATGAATATTGAGTATTTTCTGCATTATTGAAGGTAGGGAGTTAATATATATGTATTCCTATTATATAATAATAAAAATTTTAATGAAAGAAACAAACAAGGCAAAGCGCGGCGTTGAGTTCCTCCACTTAACACGCAATGCCTCAATTCGGCGGAAAGTAGGGAACGGAATTGTTGAAAGGGAATGGAGTGTCTTAACACTAGGTTCTCTGGTTCCCTCTGCCTACCCTACTATATGCGGGTTACAGCGTGAAGTTAAAAAAATAAAAAAAACCGATTTCAAATAACTAAAAAGTACGAAGTTACAGGTTATTACAGGTTGAATCAGCTTTGGTGTTATTTTTTTTTAATTTAATTAAGTTTTTGAAGTCTAATTCCCCTTTTTTTTTAAATATTGGCAAACATTTTAAACAGCTGTTAGATTTTTTGTGTAAGTAGTTGTTAGAATTTTAAAATTTATTAGTAGTGTGTCGGAGTGTAGGACTAGGTTCTCTGACTTCCCCACGAAACGCATGAAGCTGAAAAATAAAACATTGTAAAAGTATAACAGAAATTCATAATAATTAAGATTTCCATAAAAAAGAAAACAGACTTCAAATAAAATGCACTAAAAGTTGACATTGTTACGAATAACTCAAAAACATCAGATTTTAACTTAATTTGTATGATATTACATTACAATCACTAGCTATTATATAAAAAAGGGTCATTAAAATTGGTTCACCCAGTGAAAAAATATACGACAATACATTAAAAAAAACAACTACAATGTTAACAAGGCAAAGCGCGGCGTCGAGTTCCGCCACTCAGCACGAAATGCCTCGATTTCGGCGGAAAGTGTCTTAACACTAGGTTCCCAGATTCCCTCTGCCTACCCTGCTATGTGCGGGAAGCAAAAAAAAACGTTAGAATGAGATCCTCCTTTTCAAAGTCGTTTAATAATAACTATAGTTCTTTAAAATAGCAATAAAATTAAATATTCAAGCATTCTTAAATATTATACATGAGATAACGTTTTATTAGTAATTTCTGAAAAGCACCAGCAATGCTCTTATCTACCCTTTATGATGGGAAACAACAAATTTACTCGTCGAAAACGATTTGAGTGTGCCTCCTAATTGGCAGTAACATTATAATTTATATAAATGTTTAAAATTTTATTTGAATATAAATATGATTGGTTGTGGGTTCGATTCTCGCTCGAGGGTATGCTTAAATTATTATCGTTTTCCCGTTCTTGTAAGAAAATGTGATGTTGAGTTACAACTCTTAGCATACAATGTTTTGCAAACGGAGTTATTTTTTAGGTTCACGCTGTATCCCGCATATAGCAAGATAGGCAAATGCAACCAGGGAACCGAGTGTTAAGACACTCCGTTCCCCACTTTCCGCCGAATTGAGGCATTGCGTGCTGAGTGGCGGAAATCAACGTCGCGCTTTGCCTTGTTACCAAACCCAGGAAATGAAAAGACTAAACTTTTTACATTTCCTGAAAAGAGAATCGAACCCGCAACCTGTCCTGTCGTATTTTCGAATGTCGTATTAGAAAATACGACAGGTTAAACGCCTGTCATGGCGCAGATCATGGCGCAGATTAAACGCCTGTCATGGCACAGAGGCACAAGCCTCTGCGCCATGACAGGCGTTTAATTCCACCTCTCTTCTAACATATGGTATATACCCAATAACTTCAATTTGGACGGAGTGTTTTAACACTATATTCTCTCCGACTTCCCTGCCATGCGGGATAAAGCGTGAAGCTATTTTTATCTATTGGCACTATTTTCATAATTTTATGGCTTTTTCTATTTTATCTGATTATAATTCGAATAATGAATTCGATTCTTACTCAGGAGAAATGATGGTTTTCCTCTCTTCTAAGATAAAACGAGGCGTTGGATTCCACCACATACCATTGAACACTTGAATTCGGACAAATCATGGGAAACTGAGTGTCTTAACACTAAATTCTGTTTCACTACCTCACTACATGGGTAAATCGTGAAGATGAAAAAAATAATAATATACGTAGAAATATTTTTTACAACATTTCCATATCTAAAACAGTAGTAGGCATCGAGCGCTGAATTCTTTAATTTCCGGGGTTAAAGTCGACGAGATTAAGAAATACAGAGTTTCATGATAACATTTTCCTTTATCCAATTTCAGCTTTTTTTTGATCTTCAATATTTTGAATATAAAATCTTTTTAACCGGCTGACCGTAAAATTTTGTTTTTGATGTTATTTTTGGCAGAAAAATGAGTTTTTTTCAACGAAAGGTCAGTTCTGGCCGACTGTAAGTATGACTTAAGGTAAAAAAATCTTCTGGGGCTATAATTAAAGTTGCTGAAAGCGTGTCATCGTGTATAGTTCTTACAAAGAAACTGCATAATTAATCCTGTTGAATAGGTTGGCAGAGAGGACCTAGTTTCGAGACACTCCGTTCGCCGCTTTCCGCCCAAATTTAATTCGCATTGCCTTACCAGAATCAGAAAATGAAAAAACTCATACTTTTTTTTAACTTCACGCTGTATCCCGCATATAGGGTGTAGGCAGATGGAACCACAGAACCTAGTGTTAAGACACTCCATTCTCTTTTAACATTTCCGTTCCCCACTTTCCACCAAATTAAGGCATTGTGTGTTGAGTGGCGGAACTCAACGCCGCGCTTAGCCTTGTACTTTGTAAAACTCATACTTGTACTTTGAAAAGTTAGGCAAGCCGGTGGGAATCGAGTTGTATGGACGCCTCGCCACTGAAATACAGTAATCGAACTCACAACCACATGCCAACTTTATCATCCTAAAACTCAAACCTCTATAATCTCACCCACACTCGATGTCACCAGCAGGAAATTCCTCTAAGTATGTTAGAATCAAATGCCAAAACTTATTCCGGAGTTGTAGACGCTATAGTCGATCTGATTACAACTTTTAGAATGTTATCGTCACTTCACTAATCATGAGCTACGAGAAAATTGGACTCGCTTGAATTTAATACTAAAAACCGTTGTATTTACGCTGTAGTGGCACAGCGGATATTGTGAACTATGGTTGTGGATTCGATTTGTAATATAGTAAATGATTATATTTAAATTATTTTCATTTTATTATCTTGACGCTTCTTTTTTTTTTATGGGTAACGTATGACAAACGAACAGCAGGACCACCTGATGGTAAGTGGTTACCTTCGCCCATGAACATCTACAACACCAGAGATGTTGTAGATGCGTTGCCAACCTAGAGGATACAGATGGAAGGGGAGGACAATGTTATAGTCCGCTATCGAAGCCAACACATTTTGGGGAAAGGATGGGTGGGAAAGGGGAAAATCTGTCTTACATGCCATCGAACTGGAACACATCATAAGATATTTGGCGGTTCGTCTTTGACATGATAGTGGTCGCGAGCCAGACGGAGGACGAACCTCCTCCCACCTAACTGACTACTGGGATACCCGCCTCTTACGGGACGCTACCCAGCGGCCGAGGGGAATTGTATTCTAACCCCGTCCCCTCACAGGGATATTCTTCTTGATATTGACGATTGTCTCACCTTGTTATGTGGACAACAGCGAAACTGTTAAATAAATATTATCTTTTGTTTTGTGATGTATTTTATGTATTAAAATTATCTTTACTTAACTTCACGTTTCACCAAGGATTTCAAAACAAAATAAAAAAAAAGAAAAAAAAAAAACCCGATAAGGAAAAAAAGCACTCCGTTCTCCAAGTTTACCTCTTTTAGAAAAATCGCCAATTTAATGGGAACCAAAACCTCAATTTTTGCCTAACAAATTTAGTAAAACATCCAAAAATGGATTCGAACCCACAGCCACTATTTAAGCCCCAAATACACACAACTACCAATTATAACACAATCTATTGTTCAGCGTAAAACGGTGACAAACAATTAAACTGTAATTGGTCTACAATATTAGTGTACCAACTTGCTAGTAGCTACCATACTGACATCCGCTCTACATATGTTGAAAACTTTGAATTTAGTTCCTAATTTGTTTAAGCTGTTTCAAATATTTATAATTCTGAATTAAATATTTGATATGTAAAGGCAATCAATAGTTATCAGTTCGATTCTCGTTTTAGGGAAAGATATTTAAAGTTCTTCAGCTCTAGTACGGCAATATAACTCCACGCTGTATCCTGCATATAGCGGGGTAGGCAGAGGGAACCAGAGAACCTAGTGTTAAGACACTCCATTCTCTTTCAACAATTCCGTTCCCCACTTTCCGCCGAATTGAGGCATTTCGTGCTGAGTGGCGGAATTCAACGCCGCCCTTTGCCTTGTTACCAAACCCAAGAAATGAAAATACGAAATTTCACATTTCCTGGAGTGGGAATCGAACCCACAACCTACCGCGTTTACAGTCGCACGCTTGTGCCTCTGCGCCACGACAGGCGTTTTATTTGTTTATTTATTTATTATGGTTAATCAACAATTGTTAGAATTTTGCATTCACATTTTTAACAAAAGCACAAAAAATAACTCAAATTGTACAATTAATTACAGGCTAGCACCACATGCAATAATAATTGTAATAAGAACAAAAAAATTCTGTCACTTAACACATTACGTGTTAAGTGACTTGTGAGTGTTTCAATTTTGAACGGAAAGTGAGACGCGGAGTGTTTTGACGCTAGGTTCCTCTAGACTGACTGATTATCCTGCTTTCCGGGAAGAGGTAAGGAAGCTATGTAGTAAAATATTCGATGATATACATCATTAAAATTGGATTAGAATTGAATGGATTGAATGGAATTGCGGTCCATACCCACCACCATGGCCAGATTACGAAAATAGAGAAATAGTTGAAATTCTCAACTAATGTTAGTATAACTAAGAAACAATCCAATTTTTTTTTTATGGATAACGGATGGCAAACGAGCAGAAGGACCACCTGATGGTAAGTGGTTACCTTCGCCCATGAACATCTAGAACACCAGAGATGTTGTAGAAGCGTTGCCAACCTAGAGAATATAGATACTTCCAACAGAGTATCTTCATACTTTCGCTACCATTCTCTACATTGTATCTGAAATTAAGATTTTGCTTAGTGACGTAACTCAACGCCGTGCTAATTAACAACGTATCAATTTCCAAATTATATTGGACTACGTGAGTAATAATATAATCATAATTATACCCTAACTGTTATCGCCGATAATACTATAAATGTACGGTGATTTATTTCAACTATTAATTACATATTGTAATTCTGATATTTGTTTTTGTTTAATATCATAGTTAAGCTACAATTTCATTTTTGTTATCTATAACGTACAAAAATATACAAAATCTTCTTCATACATAAAGTCCAAAATCAAGAGGCTAAACGCGATTGGTTGTGGGTTCGAATCCAACACAGATGAATTAAAATTTTTTTTTTCGCTATATTGAAACAAACTGCAGTGTTGAGCCAACACTCAATATGACATGACAGAAAATGAAGTACGGAGTGTATTAACACTAGGTTCTCTCTACCTACTCTGACATACAAGAAGCTTTAAAACACAAACCACAAATATATCTATATATTTTTCAATACAACTTGACGTTGATATCAGCATCATAACACGCTTATGAGACGAATTTTAATGCTGATAAAAATTTATATATTTAATTATTAAATATAAGCCCATGGGGGGATTCGAACCCACAACCTATTTAAGTCAGACACTGTTCCACTACGCCACAATGATACTTATTTATCCTTATTTTTATATATGTATGTATTTAGGAATACTAATTAAATTTATATGAGGTTTGTTTCGCTTTGCATTTCGAATATTGGTTAAACCAATGTTACTGCCTTGATTTTAGCTCTACATACGACTACATACGTCGGGGAGCGGAAACTTAGTTGCGAAATTGTTTGGTCAGCATATGATATTGGGTTAGACGATAAAATACATGTGATGACGGAAATATATTAGTTTTAGTAAACGTTTTAAGTCTTTCATTGTTAGTATGTTAACTGGCGGTTAGTTTTTTTAAAATTGTTGTACCCGCTGAGTTTCTTGAGCCGGTTCTTCTCAGGTCTGAGGCATTAAATTTAGTGAACCGGTGGTAAATTATTTGACGTTCAAAAAAATGAAGCATGTAACTTCTTATTTTGAATAAAATTATTTGACTTTGACTTTGTAGAGTCTTATATTTTGGAGTGTACTTTTTTATTGTTTAAATAGGCGCGTGGTATCTTTTATGGGTACTTACTCGTTTTGAAACTCGGACAGGCTATGTGGCAGTCGGTAGATGAAAGTATGGCCGACTACATCCTAAAACCTCACGGAGCTCCTTCTCGACCGCTTTAAGCCAGGACAATGGAAACTATCCTCAATCTTCTATGAACCGACAGCGAGAGCTTTCATGCCGTTTCTTCAAGCCAGTCATTGCAGAGATGACAGCGAGCGAGATGATATCATATTATTTAAGGTAATTCAATCCTTGAATAATGACAAAACAATCACAGTAAATCCTATGAATAATAATAAAATTCATATAAGTTATAGATATTTACAATATAAATATGATTTAATTGTTAAATTTATGTACTTCAACCATACAGAATATATTATATAGGATGTCCCAAAATTAACGCAAGATTTGAATTAAATAGAAAATGCCATTTTAGTCTTTTAATAGCGAATGAATAATGAATATAATAGCAAATGGCGGCAAAGTCAAATCTTGTGTTAATTTTGGGACACACTTTATAAAATAGTAATAAAGCTACATTAGATATAATAATAACTGTTAGTATTTTTACAAGTCTACGCCTAACGCCAGTCGTGGCGCAGAGGCACGAGCGTGCGACTGTAAATGCGACAGGTTGTGGGTTCGATTCCCACTCCAGGAAATTCATTTTTCATTTCCTGGGTTTGGTAACAAGGCAAAGCGCGGCGTTGAGTTCCGCCACTCAGCACGGAACGTTAAAAGAAAAGAGAATGGAGTGTCTTAACACTAGGTTCTCTGGTTCCCTCTGCCTACCCTGCTATATGCGGGATACAGCGTGAAGTTAAAAAAAAAATATATATATATATATATATATATATATATATATATATATATATATATATATAATACAAATTTTCCCTAGCATTGAACTTTAGTTTAAATATATATAAATAAAAATGAAATGTAGAATGAAAACTACAAAAGTATTTTAGTTGAATCATAACTATTAGAAAAACTTCAAAGTAAGCTAAGTAGTATTAGTATAATTATGTAGGTAGGAAAAAATATAACATTCTGTGTTTATTTCATAGTATGTTTTGTTTGGTGGTAGGAGGTTCGTCCTCCGTCTGGCTCGCGACCACTATCATGCCAAAGACGAACCGCCAAATATCTTATGATGTGTTCCGGTTCGATGGCATGTAAGCCAAGTTTTCCCCTTTCCTACCCATCCTTTCCCCAAAATGTGGTGGTTCCGATAGCGGACTACTACATTATCCTCCCTTTCCATCTGAATCCTCTAGGTTGGCAACGCATCTAGTACGTCTCTTGTGTTGTAGATGTTCATGGGCGAAGGTAACCACTTACCATCAGGCGGTCCTTCTGCTCGTTTGCCATCCGGTATCCATAAAAAAAAAAAAAAAAAAAAAAAAAAAATGTAATTAAAAAAAATAATAATAATAAAATTGAGATACAAAAAATCACTGGTTATATCAGAGGGACAATGGATCAATTATTTAAAAAAAAATTGCGATCTTAGGAACATTGAAATGGCTCTTCTGTAAAGTTATATTTTTGACTCATACCAGTGTACGTGGGAGCCGTCGACATATTATTGGACTTTTTAATATCATAATATTTATGATTATTTCGCTTAAAATACATTCATTTAAAATATATGTTACGTTTATTGTGAATATCTATATTCCCTCAAGCGGTATTTGAAACCATTACTGTCATATTCAGACAGTCACATTATAACTCTATCATAAAATATAATGCTTCGACAAATACAATAGATTATTGTTTTTATATTTTATCCCTAGCAATAACATACTTCATTGAAAGATATTATTTTGGTATAAAAAATAGTTTTTCGTTTCAACGCTTATTTTTATTCCATACAGTAGAGTGGTCAGAGAGAACCAAGACACTCCCTTCTCCTATTTCCGACCGAATTCGATACATAGTGTGTTAAATGTCGGAACTCAATGCCGCATTTATCTTGCCAGAGCGGAAATACGTAAATAATTAATATAATAACGCCTGTCGTGGCGCAGAGGCACAAGCGTGTGACTGTAAATGCGACAGGTTGTGGGTTCGATTCCCACTCCAGGAAATGTAAAATTTAGTATTTTCATTTCTTAGGTCTGGTAACAAGGCAAAGCACGGCGTTGAGTTCCGCCACTCAACACGCAATGCCTTAATTCGGTGGAAAGTGGGGAACGGAATTGTTGAAAGAGAATGGAGTATCTTAACACTAGTTTCTCTGATTCCCTCTGCCTACCCTGCTATATGCGGGTTGAAGCGTGAAGTTAAAAAAAAATATAATCATTTCAGCGAATGGAAATCGAACCCACAACCAATTGTGTTAAGTCAGATGTCCCACTGTACCGTGGTGGCATAATAATCTAAAAAAAGAATTGTAAATATACTCCGTTTTCCAATTTCCGCACATATTTTTATATGGTTACAATATACATTATTTTACCGGTATCAAGCTTTATTATATATAGCAGGCAGAGATAAATTATTATAAAGACACTTAATTCTCCGCCCTCGATCCTAATTTGAGACAATGGGTGTAGAGTGGCGGATCTTAACGCTGTATTTAAGTTCAAACTCGCATTTATACTCAAAATTAGCCTCATTGTCTGACTATGACCTCATACCAGAACCTTAATATTAGTTACCAGTACCAATTACCTTTTTGGTTTCCAATTTGACTTCCACCAATAATTCTGTTATTCTCCACATAAGTACAAGCAAAATCGAAGCAACGAGCAAAATTGTTAATATAATAAAATTGAAAATCTGTCAAAACAGTCAATGAAATTAAACCACACGAAAGCTATTTCTAGTATACGAAATACGGAACGTATTGGCCGGATGAAACCGAGTGCTAATTGAATCCACAGTCGCCAAAGCCTTTTCTGTTTTCATAGAATTTTGGTATTTTACATTTTCTCCTTCGAAAATAAACGTTTTTCACTTCCTTTATGAATAGATAGTGATAAATTAATAGGAATAGTGTCTGTTGTCCTCTTACTCTAAGACACAGATATGCTTTTTATCGCATAGTAAGAATATAAGAGAGAATCTAGTGTCATGATACTCATTTCTCTACTCTACATCTGAACTCAGGTTATTGCATGTTGAATGGCGGAAGTCAACACCGCGCTTTGTTTGAATATAGCAAAGAAATAAAAATGAGATCAAACTCAACACGCAATGCCTCAATCTGGCGGCAAGTGGGGAACAGATTTGTTGAAAGAGAACGGAGGTCTTCACACTAGGTTCTCAGGTTCCCTCTGCCTAATCTGCTATATGCGGGATACAGCGTGAAGATAAAAAAAAATCAAGCCCACAACTCATTGTATTTTCAGTCAGACTGCACCAATGGCCTCAACGACAACAACACAATGGCCTCAACGAGACGGTTCAATGTTTCGTTTACGGGATATTTTACTTACGTCAATTTGATCTGGCAAGTCAAGACACATTGCGCTTCACTCAAGAGACACCTTTTGAGAAATGTAAAAAATTAATTGATTTATCATAATTTTTTTATGGCTATCCTATTAGTCCACGAATATTATAATTAAATGCGAAAGTTCGTATGGATGGATGTTTGTTATCATTTTATGCAAAACCTACTGAATGGATTTTGATGAAACTTTTCAGTAATTTATTTATTTATTTATTTAGGAAGCCAACGCTGTATACAATATTATTACAATTATTGTATACCTCACTTACAGGCTAACATGACATGCTTAATACAGTTATATAAAACTATTAAAAAAAGAAACAAAACAGTACAGTTCTAATTCGAAACTCACATACAATAATGAAACAACAAAACCAAAAATATAAAAATAAAAAGAAAAAATAAACAACAAAACTGAAAAAATAAAATAAAATACAGTGATAATGACACAAAAATTACCTTAACATTAAGCACACACAAAAAATATATATAATTGAAAATTAAAGCATAATTAAAATTAAACAGTAAAAGTTTCCTTTACTTCATTTTTGAAAGACAAAACGGAAAATATCTATGTCTCCTTTATTACATATAGTGTTATAACTAATAATTATTCTATTTATTGGGGCGTTTTTGCCTAGGTTAGTCCTAGCAAATCGCTGTTTAAAAATTTGTTTCTTATTACATCTTGGTACCGTCAATCCTACTCTACTTATCAAATTTGAGCTATTGATTTGTGCATTTATAATTTTATGTAAAAAACAAAGATCTAACAAATTTCTACGATTAGATAGAGACAGACATTTATAGTATTTTAGGCGATCATTATAGTTTTTTTAGCACATTGTCTCTGTAAGCTAATTGCCGTAAAAACTTCAAGTAATAAAGCCTATTCATGAGATGAATATAAATTTTACAATTAGTGAATATTTAATTTTTATTAACACGTCCACGTTCACGATTTTTATTAATCCGTAAGCAGCTTGCAAATAAAAAGCGAGTCTTACATGGGATATGGGACATACATACATGAAATGCTAAAGAAGAATGCAGGAACCGTAGCGTTTGGCTAAGTGCAGGATTATTTCTAAGTGTGAAGCTAATAAAATGAAAATACAAACATACATGAAAGCTGAAAATATCTTTTTGATGTGACAATTATCACATAGTAGAGTTCTAAATACAAAACCGAGTATATTCAAAAAATAATAATTATAGAAAACATATAAAAATATTTTATTCTATCCTAAGTGTGTGCATCACACTTTAAAATATCAAAAGCGACTATATTCAGTATAAAACTTAAATACAATAACGATTCCAGAAAGCCACTTTCTATTTAAAATCTCTTACGGTAGAGTAAGCCGCTGATATACCCTGCGTTTAATGGTACCAATTTCTAACTCGCGTGAAAAATCTTCTTAACTTGGACCGTTAGCGCACCGAGATTACGCTTCTTCGAGTGACGCTCATGTACCAGAACAGTATTATTTATTAACTCCCGTTTAAAAGGATGAAAATTTAATGGCGGATTCTGAAAGTTCCAATTTAAGATGGATTCGTGATTTACATATTAATGTTGTAGGATATTTAAAGATTGGTATGATGATGTCTTTTCCCTTTTTCTTCATCTTTATACTTTTACTAATATAGCACAGATAAATTAGAGTCTTGACACTCTGTTCTCTACTTTCCGCCCAAATTCAAGATAAAATAATGAATGGCGAGTACAAGATCGGAGAAACGCAAACAATTTAAATACAGCAATTCTAATTCTGGATTGATAAAATGAAAAATCTTTGAACTTTTTTATAGAAACTATGAAGACAGAGGAATATGAAAATTACTGTACGTATTTTATAGTGTACATGGAGAAAAAAACGCAGAAAATAATTTTTTTTTTATATTATTATTTTTTTTTTTGATATTTTTTTTATATAATTTGACAGCAATACATTAAATAAATAAAATAAATACATTTGACATATACTTTTAAATAAAGTGACATAGACGTTGCTATGGAAACGTGCATTTTACACTATAATGGGGCATTCACTCTAGACAGAAATATTTACACCTACACCACAAATAGTTACAGCCCACGCATTAAATAGTAGAGTTCATGAATACATAGAAATTACATAGAAATCTGTAAACATATAAATAAACTACAAAATATATTTTTATTTTCGTTTTGGGAAAGTGATTGCGGATCTAAGACGGTCAATCAGCTTTACAATGAAATACAATATCAACAATGTTGAAATATATAGTGACTTTTGAGAATTGATGCAATTGTTTATGAATTGATTTCTATAGCCGTAGAGTTTTAGATTCATTTATAGTTAGTGTTATTAATTTCATGTTTAGAAAAAAATCAAAAGAAGGCAAAGCGCGGCGTTGTGTTCCGCCACCCAGCACACAATGCCTCAATTCGGCGAAAACTGGGGAACGGAGTGTCTTAACACTAGGTTCTCAGCCTATCATGCTATATGCGGGATACAGCGTGAAGCTATGTATGTATGTATGTTGTATGTAGAAGTATATAAACAAGCGTTACATTGTCGATCATCAGATATTCAATTGTATTTTATTAAAGCTGCTAACTTCATACGAAACCACAGAAACAGTTGTTTGGCGAAGGAAAATTTAATGGCATCGTTGTAGTGCGGTCACAATTCGCACCGTATTTCCACGTGCTAGAGAATTGTATATTTTCTCGAACTCTACATTTTGCTACGTCGAGTCTAAATATCGGTGTGAGCTTGACTATATCCTAACAAGCATTTAACATTCTAAATACAAAGGCTAGGAATGTTTGCGTCTTTATTTAAATTATTTATTTTTGTAATTAGACAATACGCAGCGTTGAGTTCCGCTACTTAACATGCAATGTCTACATTTCGATTAGTAAGTGGTAAACAAAGTGTACACTAGGTCCTTTTTGGTTATCCTAATGCGGGATAAAGCGTGAAGCTGCTTTTATGTAATATTTTGTCATTCTATATAATAAATATTGAATAAGAACTCATTCTTGTACCTTGAGAGTTTTAAACAATAAAAATATTTGAATAATACAGAGTAATAAGATAGTTGCATAATTGTCACTACAGCATATATAGAATTTATAAAAATAAATAAGCTATTGTAGAGTCACGGTAGGACGATGTGAAAGAAATGCGAATTGTGATAATTTTAGTTAGGGAAGCCGGTATAAGATATGAAGGTATTTAGTAATTTCAGTATCAAATATTGGCGATGACCTTTTTTTTAGGTCTATAAGATGTCAGAGCTTGTTTTTTTTTTGCAATTTTATGCCTAACATTTATTTTTTTATGGACGCCTCGGCATTGGTACACGTAAATACCATAACTGTGATAATGGAGGCGTGGCAAAATGAAAAAAACAGGTGGAAAGTGGACAATAGATAAAATAAAAGTTTACTTCAAATAGTAATCGGGAAATCGAACCTAAAACTCTACTTAGCCATAGAAATCAATTCGGAAACAACTGCATCAATTCTCAAAAGTCACAATATGTTTCAACATTGTTGATATTGTATTTCATTGTAAAGCTGATTGATCGTCTTAGATCCGGAATCAGTTTCCCAAAACGTAAATAAAAATATATTTTGTAGCTTACTTAAAAGTTTCAGTACATTTCTATGTAATTTCTATATATATAGTTCAATGTTATCATGATTTTTTTTACTTCATGCGTGGGTTATAAGTATTTGTTGTAAAGATGTAAATATTTCCTTCTATATATAAATGTTTTCTGTTGCTGCGCAGAGCTATTTTTTGTACTATAGTGTAAACTTTTACGCAAGGCGATTGATAGAATTACTTAAAAAATTATGGGTGATTGTTTGTGTTCCTTTGCGTTATTCTATGCTTCAGATCATATTTTAATTCCCGAGCTTTGCCATCTAAAACCATATACTCAGCAACTAGAATTTTTCTAGATTATTTCTAGACTGTATAGATACACAGTTATATACACGTATATGTATGTCTATGCATGTATGTATGTATTTCGCAAAATCGAACAGACGAAAATTGGCAAAGAAAGGAGAATCCAGGAGGAGGATTAAAAATTAAAGAGCATACCCTCGTCATTGGTATACATACAAATATAGTCAACACAAATTACAATTCCATTAAAAATGAAAACTAACCAACTAACTTCTGTATTCTATTTATCATGTAAATTCTAACAATTATACGCAAATTTGGCCGCCATATTTGCGACAGGACGTGGACCAACTTGTTACCCGACTGACATCCGCTCTACATGTGTTGACAATTTACTTAGAAACTTGTTGTACAAATGTTTTTGATATAATTATATTCTGTATGGAATTTTTATAATAATGTGACTGACTATTGTTTATTGTGGCTTTACCAAATCTTAGATATTTATATTTCTAAAGGAATAATAACATTATTTCGAATAACTCAAAAAGTACTATTCAGATCTTAATGAAATTTAAATGGAACTATATCATAAGCAGCTAGCTTGCTATCATATAAAAATAGAGCATCAAAATTGTTTTTCTCAGTAAAAAGTTATTATTAGTCATACCTTTCTCGAATTCCGTTAAAAATGTGTTCTTTTTTTCAATCATTCTATAAAATATAGATAACGTCACCTTGCATCCAATACCTGCTACATGCAGTTCTTGAAATAAAATTACTTCTCATCTGGGTCGAATGCCAAAGTTTGTTCAGCAAAAAGTTATTTGAAATTCTGCAACCGAATGTTTCTGTAGGTAAAATTTGCTCACTTAGAACATAGGCTCTATCAATCATATGATTGAAATGTTTATATAAAGACTGGACACTTAGATATACATTTTTTTTCTACACACTTTATAAAATAGTAGCTGTCCTACGTAACAATGAATTATTTTCGTTCTGCCATTCAGCACGCAAAGCCTCAATTCGGTTGAAAGTGGGGAACGGAAATTTTAATAGAATGGAGTGTCCTAACACTAGGTTCCTTCTGCCTACCTTACTGTGTACGGGTTACAGCTATAAAAAAATAATGATGTAAGTGCCAGAGCTCATCACCGCATTTTACCTCATCCAAAGCGGATAATTGAAAATAAATCATATCATATGATTATTACTTCGAGTAGAGATCGAACCCAAAACCACCTCATTTAAAGTGAAATACAGTTCTATTATACAAGGAAACCAGAAAAACAGAGAAAAAGCTCTACCATTCGATTAAAGTTAGTTCAACAAACAATTATTGCTTTCTATAAAGTAAGAAGCTAACCATCTAACAGGGACGTTCTCTACCAAGCTTATACGCTCCATAGTCTTCCAGTCGTAAACATGTGTATTTACAATATGATCTGGGACCGAAATAACAAAACTTAAACGAAACTATAACAGAAGGTATATGTAATCTTGTTATTGGAGTGGGTTGATGTGTTTTTGAGGAACTTAGTGGTTAAATACTCAGCTTTTCTACATAGCAGGGTAGAGAAAGAGAGTTTAGTGTTAAGACACTCTTTTCGCTTTACTTTTGTCTTTCTTACCGGCTGAAATAGAGACATTGCGTTTGGCGAATACATTACGGACACCAACGCGAAGTTTTTTCTTGCCTAACTTCACGCTTTATCCCTAGCGGGGTAGTCAGAGAGAACGGAGCGCCAAACGCTACGGTCCCTGCATACCTCTTTCGCCCCGTCCACAGTCATTAACCTCTTTATGCATGCCCTCCGGGAGGTCCTCATGCTTTATACGTGACCTTCTCCAGTACCATTGATACTGTGTTCTCAAAGGCCAACCGAAGTCGTGCCAGAGCAGAGAAATGGAAATAATTTAAATATGACAATTTCCGCAAGTGAGTATTGAACCCAGATCCAATGGCAGTTACAGTCAGAAGCTGTCCCACTGAGTGAAGATTGCCTTTTGTAACCCACTCCAAAAAAGGAGGAGTTTCTCAATTCAACTGTATTTTTTTTACTGGATTTACCAATTTTGATGGTTTTTTTATTAAATGATAGCCAGTCCTTTTAATGTAGTCCCATTTAATTTAATCAAGATCTGAGGAGTAGTTTTTGAGCTATTCGTAATAATTTTACTTTTTGGTATATTTTATCTGAAGTCGTTTTTCTTTTCTATTTTTTTTTAATATATAAATGATATAACAAGGTTACCCAAACGTTTACCCAAACGTTTAAAATGACAAGAAGACACTTTGCCTACACCTGACCACTCTCAATTATGCATACACGCTTAAGTGCGGTCATCACTTTACGTTAAAGTATGAGAGGAGTGAATAGTATATCCCAATAGTGCTAGTGACTACGTGGTCTTCCCTCTAGATTGTGACCAGTAAAAAATGTGACATTTTTTTGAAAATATCTACCAAATTCAGTAAGGCAGCTCGCTTTATCTTGAATAGTAGAGTAGTCAGTGAGAACTGAGTGTCAAGACACTTCGCTCGCCGCTTTCTGCCCTAATTCAAGACATTGTTTGTTAAGTGGCGAAACTCAACGCCATTAAATCAAATTTCATTCAAAATCAAAAATATGCTTTATTCAAATAGGTTATTATATTCATATATATATTTAAAATTTCTTGGGCTTGGTAACAAGGCAAAGCGCGGCGTTGAGTTCCGCCACTCAACACGCAATGCCTCAATTTGGCGGAAAGTGGGGAACGGAATTGTTAAAAGAGAATGGAGTGTCTTAACACTAGTTCTCTGGTTCCCTCTCCCTACCCTGCTATATGCGGGATACAGCGTGAAGTTAAAAAAAAATATATCGATATAATAGGAGAACGGAGTGGAACATGAGGTTCTCTCTGTCTGTCCTGCTATACAGGTTTAAAGCGTAAAGCTGAAATAAAAATATCGTTACGTATTTCCTCTATTATAGGCAATTATAAACAAATAACTTATCCTTTTCCTAATAAATACTGGTTTACTGACTCCAAACTCTACCAAAATAAGAAATATCGTCTCCAATATATTCATATATAATAATACATATAATATTTTCATGTTCCATACATACATATATGAAAAATTCAAATGGCAATACAAATTTTAAATTCAATAGCACGTTTAGATCTATATTCTATTTAAAGGCATTCACGGTAGAGTTCTCGTCTGATATATTTGGGGAGTGCGTTTTATGGCTCCGACTGTAAGTTGTTCATCTTTTAACTTTCGCAGTTAAACATTCAAAATCTTATATAGTGATATTTGGCTGGATTTCTAATGTTATGGAAATAATAACGGAAATGATTCTGAAGTTACCTTTTTAAATAAAGTTTTTATTTAAATAAAGATTTTAACAAAAACAAAGAAAAGCGACTTCAAATAAAATACACTAAAAAGTAAATTTATTACGAATAGCTCAAAAACTAATCGTCAAATTTTAACTAAGTTTAAATTTAAATAAAAAAGAATAGCCAAAATTGGGATATTCAATAAAAACCTGAAAAGTCCAGAAAACCGTACAAGGTATGTAAAAAATGTAGTGTTAAGACACTCCATTCTGCCTGAATTTGAGAAAATAAATTAAATATAATAATTTCTCCCAATGGGATTCAAAGCTACCATTACGTTTTCAATCAGATGTTACCTCTCTGCTTCACGATGGCCTCTTATATTCTCCACATTTTTTTTATCTTCACGCTGTATCCCGCATATAGCAGTGTAGGCAGAGGGAACCAGAGAACCTAGTGTTAAGACACTCAGTTCTCCATTCTCTTTGAGCAATTCCTTTCCCCACGTTCTGCCAGATTGAGGCGAGAGAAGACGGAACTCAACGCTGCGTTTTGCCTTGTTATCAGACCCAGGAAATGAAAATGCTAACATTTTCTGGAGTCATATAATATAATTATATATATATTTCCCTCGAGTGGGAATCGAACCCATAAACAATCGTAGCAACAGTCAAAAACTGCCACAACTTCACGATGACCTTTACCCAAATATTATGAATTTGTATTGTTTTGAACTTCGTTCTAACAAATGACTGAACTGGAAATTCCTGGAGTGGAAATTGAACCCACAACCTGTCGCGTTTACCGCACTCTTGTGCCTGTGCGCCACAACAGGCGATACTCTCTATAAATTTGAATTTTGGAAACATACTTGACTTACTATTTAAAGACTAAGAAGTTACTATCAAAAAATACGCAATGTTTGAATATGAAAAATAAAATACAGACACCTCTATCTTATGCAATTTGTCACAGCGCAGCGATAGAAGGCCATATAAAATCACATGTATTCAATTTAAAAATTCTGTTTTCGAATTGAAAAGTACAGTATAAGTTTATAAAATGTCTTTGAAGATGGAAATATTTAAAGGCATATTGTATTCCTTTGACGTCTGAGTTATTTTTTAACCGATTTCAAAATGAAGGTTTGAAATTCGACTGTTTTTTTTATCGACTTTTGATTGGATGAACCAAATTTATTTTTTTTGTATGATAGATTTGACAATCTCATTTATGACATATAAGCAGCTTAGCGCTTTTTCTCTCGCATAGCAGGGTATTCAGAGTGAACTTACTATCTCGTCGTGAATGGCGGAACTTAACGCCGCGCTTACCAGACTCGGGTGCTATACTTGGAAAATAAAAACAATTTAAACATAATCATTTCCTGAATACATAGATATCAAACTCACAACATTTACAGTCAGTCGCTGTGCTACTGCGCTACCATAACATCTAATATAAAGGCTACCTAGTAAATAATTCAGATTTTAACAACAAAGAAAATCGACTACAAATAAAATGTACTAAAAAGGACAATTATTAGAAATAACTCCCTAACTACTCATCAGATATCAACTAAATTTAATTGGGACCACTCACATATCACTCATCCCAGACGCACTAATTGTAACAAGTTTTTCAAAATTAGTTCGCCCAAAAAAAGAAACATTCCATAGCACAAATAACAAGAAATACAATCGAGTTGATCACCTCCTTATTTGAAGTTGGTTAAAAAAAACACTTGCCGATAGAACACTCCATTTAATTACTATCTATTGATTTAGAACCGATGTTTTCTTCGCTAATACAACCGCAAACATCGAAGGGATCGCTTGTCAACTGTCAGCCTCTTCACCCGGTGATTCTCAAGAGCTAAGGCAAAGTGGTATATCTTATAATTATAAAAAAATGTTTTTTAATTATATATATATATATATATAAACATACAACATAAAGACCAACAGTCAGACAGCGTTTGACTGTATCCGTGAACGGTTGTGGGTTCGATTCCTACTCGGAGGAATGTTTGTATTTAAATTATTTTCGTTTCTCTGCTCAGGCGAGACATTTCACATTTTCTCCCGCATACTATCTAACCGATATAATCTGAGTTATTTTCTTTATTATGACGTGTTTTCGTTACATTTAGCTTCAAATCACATCGATTTTACAGTAATTTCACTTCAATAGTTGCATCTTCACGCCTTAATCCACATAGCAGGGTAGTTTGAATAAGTATCAAGGCAATCTGTTCGGCGCTTTCCATCCAAATTCGAAACACTGTGTTATCAGTGGCGGAACTCAACGCTGTGCTTAAGTTACTTCAACATGCCATAAAACAATATATATTTTTTTAGCTTCAAGCGGTATCTCGCATATAGCAGGGTAGGCAGAGGGAACCTGAGAACTAGTGTTAAGACACTTCATTCTCTTACAACAATTCCGTTCCCCACTTTCCGCCAAATTGAGGAATAGCGTGCTGAGTGGCGGAACTCAGCGCCGCGTTTTGCCTTGTTACCAAACCCAGGAAATGAAAATACTATACTTTATATTTACTGGAACGGGAATAGAACACATAACCTGTCACTTTCATTGTTGACAATACAATATATAATTCTATCTACAAAATCTAAATTTAAATTTAGCCACAGTAAGCAAAATCTGTAATATTTCAATGTTCAATGAAAATGCAAATATTTGCCCTAATTGAGTGTTTGACGATTGGAATATCTATGCAAGTATACTATGATGTAACGAAACTCATGTATATATTACTATTGTTTGTTGGTACTAAACGTATTGGAAATTTTGATTCAATTTTAATAGATGTAAATTGGTATTGAATTACTTTTGAATTGACGATTATTATGTTTAGAAATGATAGCTTTGAAAATATGTTTAAATTTTGGAAAAGAATTAGAAGATATTAAGTTCATAATACCGATCAGGAAATTGGTTTTATAATATAAAGTATACTTTTTGTCGATACAGAAATAATCGTTTATTTGTATGAAAGATGAATGCTGTAACGATGCTTTCGTAGGATATGGGGACTTAGTTTAGGGAATCAAATGTGCAACAAAGAGATCCACTCAATGACAGCGTAAGTGACAATGTTATTGTAAGAATTTCCCTTTCCCTGTGAGGGGACGGGGTTAGAATACAATTCCCCACAAGGCAATTAGGCAACGCATTTACAACACCTCTGGTGTTGTAGATGTCTATGGGCAAAGGTTACCATCAGGTGGTCCTTCTGCTCGTTTGCCATCCGTTATCCATAAAAAAAAGCAAATTAAGAAGAACACAGATGATTTGGGCCGTGGAAAGGATGAGTGATGAAAGAATGGTAAGAAAGATATATGTATGAAGCATAAGTGAGCAGCAAAAGAGATAAGGGAGACCTTAGTTGACCTTCGAAAACACAGTATCAATGATACTGGAGAATGTAATGTAAAACGCATGAGAACTCACCGGAATACGTGCTTGAAGATATTAATGACTGTGGATGAGGCAAAAGAAGTATGCAGGAACCGTTGTGTTTCGCGCTTCATTCTCTCTGACTACCCCGCTAAGGTAAAAGCGTAAAACAAAAAAAAATACGAAGAAAATACTTACACCCTTTTACTCATTGCTTTCTAGAAACAATTTCTTGTTAAGATAATGTTATAATGAAATATGGGGTGAAATGATAGCTTAGTTTGTTCTCCGACTGCGGAAAGCACACAGGGGTCCAAAGACGCTCTTACATAATGATGTAAGTAAGGCTATTGTTTGGAGGCTGACAAAATTTTATAGATTTATTTATACGAGGCCTGTCGTGGCGCAGAGGTACATGCGACTGTAAACGCGACAGATTGTGGGTTCGATTCCCATGCCATACTACGTACAATAGTGTATATACAACAGTTGAAATTTTTAAACATATTGACAAACAATTATGTCTGTTAAAATTTGTTTTTTCGAGCTTAACATTTTCATCGCGAACCTTCTTTTTTTTAGGTCTCATACTTGTACTTTGAAAAGTTAGGCAAGCCGGTGGGAAACCAGTTGTATGGACGCCTCGCCACCGGAACAGAGTACCTTAATATCCGAGCACCCACCTCAAAGAAAATATTTTTTTCAAATTCAAATTCATTTGAAATTCGAACCTACTACCTAGTTTAAACAAAATCACTGTGCCACTAGTAAGCTTACTCATATACATTTCAAAATAATCAAATATTTTGTGGCGTAAAGTGAATATTTTGCGTAATTGAATTGAGAGGCTATTATGTTTTTGTAGTGTTTGTAGAAGCTTATGCATAATACATGATTACATATAAATATTTTAATTACTATTTTAATTGGTTCCTTATAGTGCAGTTATTGTGACGTGACGTGACGTAGCGGATAAGCTCCAAGAGCGTCGTTTGAGATGGTACGGCCACGTTTTGCGCCGTCCCGAACACCATGTCGGAAGAAAATGCCTTGATATATCTGTCCCTGGAGTAAGACCCCCCGGACGCCCAAGGAAGCGATGGCTGGATGTCGTGAAACAGGATATGAGAGCCAATGGACTAACCACCCGTGATGCAGAAGATCGTGCAAAGTGGAGTAGGTTGAGTAGGACCAGACCCTGGCTAGCCGGGATAAATGCTAGGAAGAAGAAGAAGAAGAAGAAGTGCAGTTATTGACTAGATATATATTTCTAATGGATATTACGGGTTCAAATTCAAAATAAAAAAATGGTTAATTTAATGCCTTCCAAAAAAAGAGAAAGTTCCCAAATCGACTATTTTTTT
>JAKGSA010000485.1:84250-105354 GCA_033558755.1 Philaethria dido
TCCATGAGCGAACCACTCATAATCTGCTCCTTCTGCTCGTTTGCCATCCGTTATCCATAAAAAAAATACTATAAAAAAAAGCGTGAAGCTGAAAAATAAACATGTCAATCATACTATATTATAGTAAAATTTTATCATAATAGATTTATGATCTTTATGCATTCTCTTTATGCATCAAAGTACATTTAATTCCCACTTTCAACTTCGAACATTGACCTACCATCTCTCCAAGTCAATCCGTAATCTGGATCTGAAAATGAACTTGTGGTCTTTGAATAATAAACAAACCACACCAACGATGAATCTTCGTTGTATTAATATTTCATTATAATTACAGTAAGTTGTCTGTTACGAAAGTTTTAGTTCGGCTGGAATTTTTGATTATGAGTAATATTTCATGAGCATTTCAAAATGTTTTTCGGTTATATTTTTAGCTATGGCGTTAAATTTTCGGTATTGTTTACGATTAATTAAAGAAAATATCTTTGTGAATTCCAGTTCCGTTCAGTTCAGTTCTTGAATTCCTGGCGCTTTAAGTGCCGTGAAGAATATGGAGCGCGGCGTTGAGTTCCGCCACTCAAGACGCGATGCCTCAATTCGGCGGAAAGTAGGGAACGGAATAGTTGAAAGAGAATGGAGTTTCTTAATATTAGGTTCTCTGGTTCTGGGTCTGGCAGAGGGCTGCCTTCCCTGCTATATGCGGGATACAGCGTGAAGTTAAAAAAAAAGAATATAGAGAATATCTATACATTCGTAGAACGTGTCACTTATGTCCGAAGAACTGTAATTAGTCAAAGAAATAATCTATAAACATTTCTTTTATTTTCCCTTGTACCACCAACCGAAATCTAGACTTTGCATATTCACTGACAAATTTTTTTTTTTGATAAAAGGTGGCAAACGAGCAGAAGGAACAGATTATGAGTGGTTTGCTCATGGACATGGAGAGGAGTTGTGAATGGATTGCCAGCGTAGAGAGTACAGATGGAACGGGGAAGGGCAAAATGTAGTGGCCGCGGCAGTCCGCCATCGGAGCCACTACATTCTAGGGACAGAGTGAAGGAATAGGGAAAATCTGGCTTATATTTCGTTCGACCGGAACACAACATTAGGTGCTTGGCAGCTAATATCATTTTCTTTTTTCTCATAATTATTTGCAGTATTAATTTTTCGAAGAATTAAGAGAAGCCTACATATGAAATTTCGCCAGTACTGTCAGTCAATTACTCAGTAATGCTTTTTATAAATGTATAGAATTCGAACCTGTAACACCTGTAAATAAAATAATTGATATAAAAATATTATATTTTCTACTGCAACTTCATAACACTCTTACAAAAGGTAAAAGCTATGTAGTAGTTGTTTATAATAAAAAGTTAAGCCAAGATGAGACTTACTGAGATTCTCTAGTCATTTGTACTTTTGCATTCTTAACGAGGGTCGGATTAAAAACGTTTTTAAATTGTTATATTATAACTCATAGAGTAGTTGGTGATTAGCCTTAGTCTTATGGAGCTTTAATAAGGCGTATGTATGTTTTTACCCGACTGTCAGAGGAGGGTTACGAGTATGTTTTTAATTAGCACATTTCAAACATAAAACACATAACTATCTTTTATACATACATACATACATACATAGCTTCACGCTGTATCCCGCATATAGCAGGGTAGGCAGACGGAACCTAGTGTTAAGACACTCCGTTCCCCACTTTCCGCCGAATTGTGAGCTGTGTGCTTGTGAGCAACTGAGTGGCGGAACTCAACGCCGCACTTTGCCTTGTTCCAAACCATGGAAATGAAAATATTAAACTTTTACATTTCCTGGAGTGGGAATCAAACCCACAGCCTGTCCCGTTTACAGTCGCACGCTTGTGCCTCTGCGCCACGATAGGCGTTTATCTTTTATAGGCTATCTTTTATAGCTTACTTTATTTATATTTGCTTCCTAAATTTGAAGAATTAGTTCAGTCGGGTTTTTTGTTCTTTATAATTATATGTGTTATTGAAATTAAATATTAACATTTCAAAATTTTTAATTAAGATTATCGCATGTGGAGAACGAAGTGACTAGTCACTAGGTTATCTGACTACCCTGCTATACGGAAAGCGCCTGTTGTGGAGGAGAGGCACTAGCGTGCGACTGTAAACGCGACAGGTTGTGGGTTCGATTCCCACTCCAGGAAATGTTAATCTTTTCATTTCCTGGGTTTTGTAACAAGGCAAAGTGCAGCGTTGAGTTTCACTACTCAGCACGCAATGGCTCAATTCGGCGGAAAGTGGGAAATAGAATTGTTGCAAGAGAACGGAGTGTCTTAACACTAGGTTCTTAGGTTTTCTCTGCCTACCCTGCTATATGCGGGATACAGCGTGAAGTTAATAAAAAAAGAAAGCTTTAAATTTTGATGATTCTTTTTTTTATGATGGTAGTTAGAGAGAACGGAGCGCAAAACTCTACGGTCCTTGCATACCTCTTTTGCCTCGTCCACAGTCATTAACCTCTTCATACATGCTCTCCGAGAGGTCCTCATGCTTTTTACGTGTCTTTTCTCCAGTATCATTGATACTGTGTTCTCAAAGGTCAACCGAGATCTAACGGAAAAATATGTGCCGCAAAAAAGTGATTACACGTTCAAGTTATATTTCATGTACATGTATCTTTATGTAATTTTTTTTATAGCAAGGACAAGGCAAACGAGCGTTGAGGTCACCTGATGGTAAGTGGTTACCGCCGTGTAACCGTCCTTTAAGATGTAGGTAGACGCGCTTTTCGAAGGTACGCATGTCGTATCGACCTGGAAACGCTGTCGAAAAATTAATATTATATATTTAAAATATCATTCATTTATTAACAATTTTATATTGAAAATTGGAAAATTGTATTATTTTAACACGTTTTTATTAGTTTCATTTGTCAATGTAAATAGAAAATCTTTTGCAAGGTGAAAATTTTCATTAATCGACAATAGAACATACGACTTTGTTATATAAATATATACATATATATTATTTAAAGATACAATATAAAATATAATGTTTGATTTTGCTATATTGTAATGTAAAAAAGCTGAGTAAACATTTGGCTTATTACACGAATCTTTACCAACAGTGTCATAAAACGTTATCATGAAACGTCTGTTTCCATTATACAAAAAATATTTAAGGTATCAGCTAATTACTTCAGATTTAGTTAAATTTAAAATTATTTAGTAGTAGTTAAGATTAGAAGCAGAGAGGAAAAGTTAAATTAAACCATTTTTGCTTTTATTTTACGGAGGTGAAATTTTTCATACTAATCCAGTTTTGATGATTAGACTGCTACACTCGATGAAAAGGGTGAAATGGAAAGGGTTATTTTATTTTTTTTCATTTTATATTTTTAACTTCACGCTGTATCCTGCATATAGCAGGGTAGGCAGAGAGAACCAGAGAACCTAGTGTTAAGACACTCTATTCTCTTTCAATAATTCCGTTCCCCACTTTCCGCCGAATCGAGGAATTGCGTCTTGAGTGGCGGAACTCAACGCCGCGCTTTGCCTAGTTACCAAACCTTAGAAACGAAAATACTAATTTTTACATTTCCTGGAGTGGGGATCGAATCCACAACCTGTCGCAATTACAGTCGCACGCTTGTTACTCTGTGCCACGACAGGCGTATTTTTTTATTTTAGTTATTTATCATATATAAGACTTTTCCGTCAGTCACTGAGCTACTGATAGATAGCGCAGAAAGCGGAGAAAGCTGAAATTTGGCATGAAGTTTTTATGAGCAGGATATTTTCAAAATTCTATGAAATATAGAAATGGAAATAGTATGAAAAGAATTATAAAGTTTACACAAAAAAAACTAGGGCCCGGCTACTCCAATAAATTATGAAGCTTCCTACACATCAGAATAGTCAAAGAGACAACGTCAAGATACTCAGATCGCTGTTTTCCACATTGCATGTTAAATAGCGGAACTTAACACAAGAAATTATTAATTATACCAATTATGATAAAACAACAGGCGTCACGTCACAAATAACGGTCGTGTATAACAATGGAAACACACCATAACGTCGCGCAACGACGCGTTTCGCTACCAAATTATTTTATCTAAATCTTCTCATGACAGTTTCCTTGTGTTTATTTTTAGAAATAATTTTCTGATAATTTAGCAACTTTCATCGTTATCACTAATGTAACTGGAATTTTCTGGAATGGTGAAATTTAAATAAATAAAGAAACAAATAGCTTCACGCTGTAACCCGCACACAGCAGGCTAGGCAAAGGGAACCTGAGAACCTAGTGTTAAGGCACTCCTTTTTATTTTGCCATTCCCTACTTTCCGCCTAATTATGGCATTGCGTTCTGAGTGGCGGTACTCAACGCCGTGGTTTGCCTCGTTACCAGATCTAGGGAATGAAAATACAAAATTAAATATTATAAATATTTAACGTTTTTATTCCCTGGAGTGGGAATCGAACCCACAATTTCGCGTTTAAAGTCCCACGCTTGTGCCTCTGCACCACAACTGGCCTCAAATAAAGTAACAAATTAATGAAATAAGCTGTTTATTATATTTTATTATTATTTTTTTACGTTCACACAAACTCAAAGCAAAAATACAAAAAACCTAGTGATAAGACATTCTGATCTCCACTTTCCTTCCAGTTTCTTAGACATTTTGTAGAGATTAGCGGAGGTTAACACCGCGCTTCGTCGTATCAGAGCGGGGAAATGTATATAATTTAGATTTTCCTTCTTCCGAGCGAGAATCGAACTAACAACCTTCGTACGTTCAGTTAGCGTATAAAATTAGTAACTGCGTATATATAAGATAAATCTGCTTATATATCGTCAAGGATTTTCCGGCATATCCGCCGTCTATGTACGCAAAGAGAATTCAGTGTTTATAATTAATAATTTGTTCCTCACGTTTCATCCAGTTTTAGGTTTTTTGTATGGTCTTTGGTGTAACACAACGCTGCACTTTGTGCTATCAGAGCGGCGAACTGAAAATAATTAAATATAATCTTATAAAAAATAATAAATATAGAAAAAATGTAATAATAGTAACTACGCAAAGCGCGGGACGTAATGCCTCAATTCGGCGGAAAGTGGGGAACGGAAATGTTAAAAAAGAACGGAGTGTCTTAACACTAGAATTTCTGGCTCCGTCGGCCTACTTTGCTAAGTGCGGGATAGGACAGCGTGAAGCTAAAAAAATATTCCTCTAAATAAAATGTAGACAAATTTAAAATTTAAAACAAACAATGCACTATTTGATATTATCTAGTAAATCTTTATATAGATAGATCCCTTTTATAAGTTTCCTGACGTTAGATTAAAAAAACATGAATTAACGCTTTTGAATCAAAAGATATTTTTGCAAAGTCAATCATAATTATTAGTTGAAAAGCATTTACATATACTTGTACATACTAGCTATATAACGCGACTTTGTTTTATCGACTATAAATCCTGGCATTTTTTCCAGTTTTCATAGGAATTTCGAGAAATCCTCTCTAAGCTTCGCTTTCGCTTCTTACATAAGAATAAGGTAGCATACCATAAGACTTAGTTTTCAGGCTGGCTGTTAATAATTGAGATGGAAAAAAAGAAAACAGACTTGTAATAAAATACTTACTTACTTAACTTCACGCTTTATCGCTAGTGGGGTAGTCAGAGAGAACGTAGCGCCAAACGCTACGGTCCCTGCGTACCTCTTTCGCCTCGTCCACAGTTATTAACCTCTTCATACATGCCCTCCGGGAGGACTTCGTGCTTTTTACGTGACCTTCCTCCAATATTATTGATACTGTGTTCTCGAAGGTCAACTAAGGTCTCCCCTTACCTCTCTTGCCACTTAAATTTTTGAATAAAATGTAACAAAAAATAAAATTATTACGAATAACTCATGAATTACTCATCAGATCCTAAACAAATGGGACCATATCAGAAGCACTAGCTATCATGTAAAAAAAGAATTAACAAAATAGGTTCACCCAGTGAAAAGTGCCTTACTATTTTAGTTTAAGTCTCAAGGAATATTGCTTGTAATATAATATAAAAGAAAACAATTGCAATGAAATATTTAAAAAAATAAATAAAAGAGGACTGGAAGCCTTCGTGACGCACTGGGACTCTGTGTGGTTGTATGTTCGATTTCCACTCGATGTTTTTTTTTATGGAAAGGACAAGGCAAACGAGCGTTCGGGTCACCTGATGGTAAGTGATCCCCGCCGCCCACGGCCCCGTGTAACACCAGAGGAGCTACAGGTGCGTTGCCGGCCTTTGAGGTGGGAGTAGGCGCGCTTTTTGAAGGTACCCATTTCGTATCGACCTGGAAAAACTGTCGCAGGTTGGCCATTATACAGTTCGGTGGACGACGGAATGATAATGTTAAAACTATTTTCATTTTTGCATAAAGCACGGCATAGTGGTCCGTTCCTGAACATGCTATGTATTGCTATTTGGTATGAAAATCGAATTAAATTAACTAAAAAAATAGAAAATAATATTCTCAATAATTTTCTGCAATATTGCTAACAAATAAAAAAAATAATTGTTTTTTTTTTTGGTGAACATAAAATACTATATTTTAAAATATACTTATATATGTATTATATATCAGTGGCGAATCGATATAACACGGTTCCCACCGGCTTACCTATTTTAAATGACAATTTTTTTTTTTGGTATCACTAACTAATCTACTAAAGGTCAGTGATACCAAAAATAGGGACTGAAAAAGTGTGGGAGGGAGCTTAAAAAAACAAGGCCATCAACAACAATATGGTCAGGGAAATGTGGGAATAAAATTGCAAAAAAACGAGCTTGACAGAAACTTGAGAGCTAAAGAAATGGTCGCCAAGCAAAAATTGAGAGAGAAATGGAAAAAAAATGTCATATATACCGGTTTACCTCTATGTAATGGCTTACCAAAATCTACCGGCTTACCTTTTTAAAATTTTTACCCCTTGCCACTGATATACATATTGGTCGATTGCATTCTTAATACCTTTGCTGGCAACATAAATATGTATACATAAATATGGTCCTTCCATCCAAAAGAATTATAGAAACCTGATGAATGTAATAATCCGAAGATGCTAAATCTGGAGAAAGTGGTGAGTATTTGACAATTTTTGCAATTTTTTTTAAGTATTCTGGTAAGGATTTTTTGTTAAATGATACATATTTTTGTTTTTGAAAGAATATGTTTTATATTTTATAAAATTTTTCATAAAAACGTTTTTTTTAGTTCTATTTTATATATTTAATATAGTTAGATTTTCATACCAGCATGTAATACATTTTATTACTTTTATTCATTTTTAAGCAATTTTCTTTATCATATTTGTCCTTGTCATCGATCCTTGATAAGTATTCAAAAATCCAAGATAGTCAGACGTTTTAAAATCAGCCGAAACCACGTTCAAAGTCTCTTTTACAGAGACACAGTCACAATATATACCAAGCTAATAAAAGTGTTAAAAATCATTTCTTTTTCTATACAGTTAAAAAAAGATATAATTACGATGCGGTTGAAATTAGGTAATAAAAAAAAACAATTAGATATTCAGATGAGAAAAAAATACATTATTTTCCGAGTAACCTAATACATATATTTTGAAAATCTTAAAATTGTTCAAACAAAATGTTGTGGAGAATTCTGTCCCCATGTCAAAATTTAACGGAATGACTAAAATGCTTGTATTTATTGTGTAATTAATATTATAAAAATAGAACGGCCAATGCTAAAACAGAGTGACATATTATTATTTTCTTTTTATGGAAAGGACACGGCAAATGACCTTTCGGGTCACCTGATGGTAAGTCCTCACCGGCAATGATTATGTTTAAATAATTTGATTTCCCCGCTCTAACCTAGTCTAGACGAAGCGTTGCGTTGAGTTCTATGACTTAACACGCAATGTCCGATTGAAATTCAGGCGAAAAGTGAAAGGAGTGTCTGGCCTCTAGATTTTTTCTTACCCAGCTAAGCAGTATAAAGAGAAGCTGAAAAATCATTCTCCTATACAACCTAAGGCCAAGCAACCATTGCAGTAATCTTAAAATGCCTGTTTTTGTTACGATATATATAAATATTATCTTATCTACTATTTACAGTATTACGACTTTAAATACATTGTCTTGTAATATTACTTAGTATTATTTTAATTGAGAACAGAGAATGGGTGTAACATTGCTTTTATACTTAGGACATTCAACGATCAAATGATTGACAAAACATTATTTGGAGTTAAAAGGTATTTATCATTTTTAATATATAGATTAATGTATGTGTAACAGGTTGTGGGTTCGATCCCCACTCCAGGAAATGGAATTTTCGTTTCCTGGGTTTGGTAACAAGGCAAAGTGCGGCGTTGAGTTCCGCCACTCAGCACGCAATGCCTCAATTCGGCGGAAAGTGGGGAACGGAGTGTCTTAACACTAGGTTCCCTCTGCCTACCCTGCTATAAGCGGGATACAGCGTGAAGCTATGTATGTATGTATGTATGTATGTATGTATTTGTCGTTTTCCGGCGTCAAGTACCGCTATTAAACACGAAATGTTTGAATTTGGACGGAAAGCGGAGTGTCTTGACACTAGGTTCACTTTGACTATCCTGCTGTACAGGATAAAGTGTAAAGCTACTTGGAATCTTGCCTAGATTTTGATAAAAAGACTAAATGTATGACATTATATGTTTAGTAACCATCTTATGATATTTTGTGTCTCGTACAATTTATTTTTTAAGATGATATGCGATATTTTTCTAATGTTAACAATTTTTGATAACTAGACGCTTTTTTAAAATCAATATAATAGATATTAGATATGTCTTAGAGGAGAACGCAGTGTCCTAACACTAGACTCTCCACCTACACTGCTATGCGAGATAAGGAGTGAAGCTGAAAAAAGAAGATATACCAAAAATATATGTATCTTTTATGTCACGTGACCTAACCTATAACAATTAAGTATATAGATTTCATATTATGTATTAACAATTTATTATAATTTCCAGTAGGTTATGTGGTAGTGCTATGAACATCTGTCCAAGAATACTATAATGATGTCAATGTGTAGAATTAAATGCTGTTGACGCTCATCCGGGAGGCTCATCATAGTTGTATATTTATTGTAAAAAAAATATTTGAAAAGAGCACCTGTAGAGTTTCTTGCCGGTTCTTCTCAGCAGAACTGCCTTCTGAGCCGGTGGTAGCTTCCGTTAGGACTGACACGACTGACACCTTTGTAAATTGACGATTCGAAAGTGCTTGTAATAGCCTACTTGATTAAAGCATATTTTGATTTTGATTTGATTTTTGACATCACGTTTTATATCGCATTGCTGGTTAGTCGAAGAGAAACTAGTGTCAAGACACTCCGTTCACCGTTTCCCCGACTGAATCCGAAACATTGCGTGGCAAAATCTAGGAAAAAATAAAATACTTGTATGAATTATACAGATAACGCCACTCATAACCTAAAATTTTATTTTTATCCGTTGGCATTGTAAATAAGAACTAACTAAAAATTAAAATTGATTTTATAACATTTTTTTGTTAGCATCGCGCCGCATCCCGTATATAGCAGGATAGACAGAGTGAACCAGAGAACCTAGTGTTAAGTCACTCCGTTCTCTTTTAACATTTCCGTTCCCCACTTTCCACTGAATAGAGACATTGTATGCTGAGTGGCGGAACTCAACGCCGCGCTTTTCGTTGTTCCCAGAACGATTGAATGAAAACACTAAATATTATATAATATTTTCATTTTCTTGAGTAGGAATCCAAACAAAAACCAGCCGTGTTGATAGTTGCTCACTTGTGCTTGTTGCTTGCCTCTGTGCCCAACAATGCCACAATATATTGTATGTTTAAATTTTTGAAATATTACTTTATTTTTTCAGATATGAATGCAAATAGCAACAATTGCTTAGATCTATGCACTGATCCCAAATTAAACACAAATATAGAGGACGATGACTCTGTGACGACAATAGTACAGCCAGGCATATATAGGAGAAACCGTATGTACTTATAATTAATCTGTATGCTATATACATAAAATTTGATTTTAAAATTTTGTTATCTACTAAATATTGTATTGTCACTGTGTCATCTTAAAATATCTATTATGTCTGTTCTATAAATATTTCTAAATTAAATGTTTCTATTTTATGGATCCATTTAATTTTTCACTGTTTGATTTGATGAAATATTTTAAATAACACCTAACGTATAAATAACGTTATTGTGATATAATTATCTAAATTAACTATATATAATAACTTTCTTACAACTTTTTTTTCTATAATTAAAATTTTGACAAAATTAATACTAGTAGTACTAAAAAGGACGAATAACTCTAAAACTACTCGCCAGATTTTAGCTATATTTAAATGAAACCATATCAGAATCACTAGCTGTCATTTAATAATAAGAATCATCAAAATTGAAAATTATGCGGTAGCACACAAAAAATACAATTAAAATGAGAACCTCCTTATTTGTTATTTCTATAACAAATAAACGTTAAACAAACATATCAAAAATCAGTTCCTCACAAAACATAGTAAAACATTTAATTACAAATTGTATTTTCAAATTAAATTGTTTCCTTTAGGGACATCCAACCCGAAGGCGATACGAAGAAAATACTTACGAGCTGTGTTCAAGAGTGGCGAATTTAATATCTACAGAACATCAACAAAAGGTCTAAAAGTCTTCTCGAATTACTTCCTTTTACTTGTAGAAACAAGATGGCGATGGACTCTTTTAAATTTCTTTACAGCCTTCACTTGCAACTGGCTGTTCTTTGCCTTAATATATTGGGGTATTTCTTACAATCATGGCGATTTCCACGAAGACCATCTCCCACCTAATCAGAATAGTACAGGATTTACGCCTTGTATAAAAAATATTTATGGCTTCACGTCAGCTTTTTTGTTCAGTATTGAGGTACACACAACGGTGGCGTATGGTAGACGAGCTATTACCTTAGAGTGTCCTCATACAATTACGGCGATGTGTCTCCAATGTATTGTGAGTTCCATTTTTCAAGCTATTATGGTGGGAATATTATTTGCTAAACTAACACGCCCAAGATCTAGAACCCAAACGATGCTCTTCAGCAACCAAGCAGTGATAAGCATGAGAAACGACAAATTCTGTCTAATTTTCCGAGTAGGAGACATTAGGAAGTCCAGAATACTAAATATAGAACCTAAAGCGTATGTCATACGATTGCATACAGATTACCATGAATTAGGTAACGCTGAACAAATTGAATTGAAATTGGATGTGGATGAGTGTGAATCAACATTTTTTCTATGGCCTGTCACTGCTGTACATGTGATTGACGAAAACAGTCCATTTTATAGATTATCAGCAGCTGATTTACTATGTAGTCAGTTGGAAATACTAGTAGTGTTCGAAGGTATTATAGAATCAACTGGTCAACCAGTTCAAGCGAGGTCCAGTTTTACAGAATTTAACCTACTTTGGGGTCATCGTTTTGTTTCTATGGTTGGTTTTAATATGGATAAAATGGCGTATGATGTAGATTTTTCGAAGTTATCGGAAGTGGAACAAGTGGATACACCATTGTGCTCTCCAAGTGAATATCATCAGGTTGTCGCAATGTTTTCAGAAGAAGTGACTACATCATCTAATTATGAAAATGATTTGTGCTTACTTTAATTGTTAACAAAAAATATAACTTTTGAGGATTAATGCATTGATAAAATTTTAGTTTCCACTTGTTAGGACTTAGGAATGACGATTCCGGTACAGATTTTCAAAATACAGTGTTGAGTTACGTAAAGTCATCGAAATAAGATAGTTAAATAAACTTACAATGAGTTGTGTATAAGATATAAATAGTCCATGCTTTGACGTGTCCGGAAAGCGCGGTTTTAACTTGTATGCAGTACTTTGTCATGTTAATAATTTTCATTCCATAATAACTCTTTAATGTATTAAAATACATGTGATTTAATTTTTTTTATCTTCACTCTGTATCCCGCATATAGCGGGGTAGGCAAAGGGAACCTGAGAACCTAGTGTTAAGACACTCCGTTCTCTTGCAACGGTTCCGTTGCCCACTTTGTGGGGTGTGATTTAATATGTAATATAATATATTATATTAATATTATTAGAAGTTTAATCATGTCCCATACATGTAGCAGAATGGCAGAGAAAAGTTAATTTTAAGATAAAGGGTCCCGCAATTCTATACGCTATCCTGTTACATACTGTGGTAATTTGGTCAACAACATGATAAAAATGCACATTTTATTTGTAACTATTCGAATATTGCCTTGTTATCATATTTTACTTATACACCCTGTCGTGTCGCAGAGGCACTAGCGTGCGACTGTAAATACGACAGGTTGTGGGTTCGATTTCCACTCCAGGAAATGTTAGTATTTTCATTTCCTGGGTTTGGTAACAAGGAAAGCGCGGCGTTGAGTTCCGCCACACAACACGCAATGCCTCAATTTGGCGGAAAGTGGGAAACGGAATTGTTGTAAGAGAATGGAGTTCTTAACACTAGGTTCTCTGGTCCCTGTGCTTACCCTGCTATATGCGGGATACAGCGTGAAGTTAACAAAAAAAAGAAAAACTTATTTACGCGGCGTTGAGTTGCGGCGTTGAGTTACGACATTCAACATACATTATACGCGATTTTCATTTATCTCAAGCGGATGAAGAATGAAGTGTTTTAACCTTAATTTCTGTCTAACTACCCCGCTATATGAAAAAAAAGCGAGAAGCTGCAAAAGCTCATATAGCATTTGAAGTAGCTACCATCACGTCCAAAAAGCTTTGCACCACAAAGGTGTAAGTATTAAATATTAAGGGCCGTTAGGTTCGTCGGTTGAAATTTGAAGAACTTATAACGAGGCTAAAGATAAAGCTCTACCAATTAATTAGCAAAACTTTTGACTAGATTTCGGAATTAATCTCGTAAATCTGAACTACGTGGGGTTTAAGGTGTTGTGTAATAATATTTTTAAGCTACATGTTTTATACTGCATTGCAGGTAGACGGAGAGAAAGTAGTGTCAAGACACTCTGTTATCATAATACACTGATATTTAAAAAAATAGAAATTTTAACAAGAAAAAAGAAGCCGACTTGAATTAAAATACTGTAAAAAGTAAAACGATTACGAATAACTCAAAAACTTTAGATCTTAATAAATTTAAATATATTCTATTAAACTTGTCTACATAAGGAGGCTTATTACACTGGCTATCATATAAAAAAGCATTATTAAAATTGGTTAACCCAATAAAAAAATTGCGGCTACAGTAACGTACAAAAATAAATACAGTCGAATTGGGAACCAGCATCTTATTTTGAAACCGTTAAAAAATCAAGAAAATCAAACACATAAAAAATTGACACAACATAAAAATAGAATTAATAGATAAAACTAAAACATTCTTACCCTAAAAGTACATACATACATAGCTTCACGCAGGTACGCATATAGCAGGGTAGGCAGAGGGAACCTAGCGTTAAGACTCTTCGTTCCCGACTTTCCGCCGAATTAAGTCATTGCGTGTTGAGTGGCGGAACTCAACGCCGCGCTTTGCCTTGTTACCAGACCCAGGAAATGAAAAATTCCATTTCCTGGAGTGGGAATCAAACTCACAACCTGTGTTAATAGTCACACGCTTTTGACATTGCGTGTTGAATTATAATACTCAACGCCCCACTTTGTCTCATCACAGTGGAAAAATTGAAATATATATTTCCCCAAGTAGGAATCAAACCCACATCCAAAATCGTTTATAGTCAATATGTTTGACTGACCACTGCACTATGATGGTCTAAATTATCGTGTTATGAATTTCACCAATCAGCATGTACTAAATAACATTTGAAATGAAAGCCTACATTATACTAGACAGTAATCTATTGATCCGCGGTTTTGCTATTTTAGTAATACAGGCGTTTACTCTTTATTAAAGCATGAGTATTATTAAAAGCGCCTTCATGCTTCGTGGTAGATAGGGAGAACATAGTGTTTAGACACTCTGTTTTTTATATCGCAAATTACCACAACACAGTTTTGGAACACAATTGTAGTAGCCAATAATGAAACTTTATTTCTTGTGTAATTTTTTAAACTCATAATAATCTTTATTCAAATAGGCTGTTACAAGCACTTTCGAATTGTCAATTTACAAAAGATGTCAGTCATGTCAGTCCTAACGGAAGCTACCACCGGCTCGGAAGGCAGTTCTGCTGAGAAGAGCCGGCAAGAAACTCAACAGTTGCTCTTTTCAAATAAAATTTTACAATAAATATACAACTATGATGAGCCTCCCGGATGAGCGTCAACAGCATTTAATTCCACACATTGACATAATTGTAGTAATCTTGGACAGAATAATATACTTTTTTCAATATGTTTTTAATCTTAACTTCAAATTGTTGAAGTGGCAGATCTGTTATTAAAATTCCAATGAAAAAATTGTTTTTATTTTTATTATATTTTACCTGAAATCGATACATTAAGGATTGAATGGCGGAACTCAACGCAGTGTTTTTTAAAAAATATTTTTGTTTCTCCTGGTAAGACAAAACGCGACGTGTTGACGCGTTATGTCAATGAACACGTAGGTAGTGTTTCAATGGAAAGTTGACAAGAAGGTGTCTTGACACTAGATTTTCTTTTACTATCTTGTAGAGCGGGATGTGGCGTGAAGTTATCTAATTAAAATTAAAAAAAAATGCAATACGATACTCTAAGAAGAAAAATGATTACAAATAACTCAATCGCCTTTTGTGGCGCAGAGACAGCGTGCGACTGTAGGCGCGACAGGTTGTGAGTTCGAACCCCTCTCCAAAAAATGGATATTTTTCATTTCCTGGGCTTGGTAATAAGGCAAAGCGCGGTGTTAAGTACCGCCACTCACGCAATGCCTCATTTTGGTGGAAAGTAGGGAACGGAGTCTCTTAACACTAGGTTTTCTCTGCCTACTCTGCTATATGCGGGCTACAGCGTGGAGCTATGTATGTATGTATAACTCAATCCTTGGACCACATCAAATACACTTTTGGTTCACCCAGTAAAATATGCCGTAACACACTATGCTTCTTTTTTGAAAGTCAGTTAAAAAATACCTTTTCAACATTATATATGTGTACATACGCAAGGTTCTCTTCTAACAGGTACGGGCGAGTACAAAAGCAATATTATACGTGCCGACACCAAATGTGCTTTCGATTTGATTTTATAAAACCAAATTGAATATAACTACTTGGCTATATATATTTTTGTTATTTCATGTCTCTTTATTTTAGTCGGATAATCCTTTTTTAGAGAAGGTGAGGAAGGAAGTGTATCTTGATTGACATTGAAAAAAAGGTACTCAATTTGACTTTCTTTATGTGTACCGCAAATTTTTTAAAGGGGTGAACCAATTTTAATGAATCTTCTTTTATATGATAGCTAGTGCTTCTAATGTGGTTATATTTAAATTATTTAAGACTAGTTTTTGAGTTATTCGTAATTATTCTTTTTGGTATATTTTATTAATTCAAGTCGGTTTTCTTATTTTGTGTATGGAGTAGATCTATAATTAATACTAAAAGCGGAATGTATTCATTTTGATAAAAATTAATCTAAAATCAAATGTTATAAAATTTTATCATAAAAAAAAAAGTACTAAAATATCTAATTTTATTGTAATTATGGCTCATTATTTTCATTGTGATGGCTTCCACATCATTGTATTAAATTCCCTTTTATGAAAACTATACGGATGGAGGGGTATGAAAAATGGTATACATACATACAGAGTACATGGAGAAGAAGTGCAAAAAAGCTATATTTTTTATAATAATTTACGTCGTACTTATACCTCGTCCACAGTCACTAACCTCTTCATATATATCTTCCGGGGGTTCCTCATACTTTTTACGTGACCTTCTTCCAGAATCACTGATACTGTGTTCTCAAAGGTCCCTACCGCATGGTACATGGTACCGCTTACCTTTGCTTCATACATGTAAACCTTACCTTACATAACTTCACGCTTTGTAACGTAATAAACAAAAAAAAACAAAAAACAAATAAACAAACGTAAACAATAATAACATATGAGGCCAGTCCTGGTGTAGAGGCCCAAACGTTTAAACACGACAGGATGTGGGTTCGATAAACAAAACATTAAATATATACAATAATTAATATTAAGTATTTTCATTTCCTCGCTATTTATATACTGTCAAGGCAAAGCGTGGCGTTGAGTTCCGCCACGCACATGCAATGACTCAATTCAGCGAAAAGTAGGCACCAGAGGCATTTTAAGAGAACGGAGTGTCTTAACACTAAGTTCTCTGGTTCCTCTGCTTACCCTGATATAAAAAAAATATTGCAATACTAAATAAATATAAATTAACACACAAAACATTAATTTAAACTCTGATTATGAATCCTATATAAACTTATATTATGAACAATAAAAACGTACAACGACATATTAACCGTAACATTTTGAAACGATGTAACGACTCTATTACAATAAACCACATACATTCAAAAATTTACAACTACCCTCATACAAAAATCGTTCTTATTTTTATAAGTTTAAAGTAAAAAATTGTATAAGAATATAATTTAGCTTACATAAATATATTTGTGCTATGGTACATTGGTGAAATTAGGCCAGGGATGAATCACGCCAGTAATATCATACGTGACTCTACCTTAGTTCGCGTCACGTAGTACAAGGCATTAGAAATTAAAACTGAAAGAACTGAAATGTCCATTAGGTAAGTGAGGACAGCTAAGGTTTCGAGATTTTCTTGGTTGAAATTGTTTTGTCTTTTCTACGAGAGTCATGTGTAACTGATTTTTTAATAAATATTTTAACATAAAAAATAAAGTACCGATTTTAAATAAAACGCAAGGTTTTTTTTTTTAATTTCACGCTGTATCCCGCATATAGCAGGATAGGCAGAGGGAACCTGAGAACCTAGTGTTAGGACACTCCGTTCCCCACTCTCCGACAAATTGAGGCATTGCGTGTTGATTATCGGAACTCAACGCCGCGCTTTCCCTTGTTACCAAACCCAAGAAATGTAAATACTAAATTTTACATTTCCTGGAGTGGGAATCGAACCCAGAATCTGTCGCGTTTTCAGACGCACGCTTGTACCTCTGCGCCATGACAGGCGTCCTAACAATTTGAAGTATAATATACTAAAAAAATATTTTACTCAACGAATTCACTCTAGGATATGATGAATAAATAATCATTACCCCAAGCAGGAATCGAATCAACAACCGTATTAGCAATCTCGCCAATTTACCACGATGGCATCTAACACTCTTTAAATATTAATATAAATATAAAGTCTAAAACTCAATGTAGTATAGCTTAATTAGAGTCCTCGCATTTCCATTTTGCTTTAACATACAAATTGAATTCATTTAAATATTCTATGACATGGAATGATGTAATTACAATAACAAATAAGGTCCGTCACCGAGCGGAATATTGTTGGGGCCATAATAAATTATTTTAAAAATGTAATAACGATTGCTTAAAAAGCCTATGTCCATTTTGATTGTATTTTTGTTAATGTCGAAATAATGGCAGACATTGAAGCTTTTAATGATATTTTTGTGATAACGTTCATATATTCAATTTGAATTTGAAATAATTAAAATATTAATAAAAAGAAAAGAACAAGGAAACTGCTTAAATATAAAGTATAATTATTACAAATAACTCAAAAACTACCAGTGAAATATTGACTAAATTTAAATAGGATTATATTAGAAGCACTAGCTATCATATAAAAAAAGAATCATCAAAATTGGTTCACTGCACACACAAACGCACACACATTTTTTTTATTTAAATTTTATGATGTAATTACAGTATGGTCCATCAAAAAGCAGAATATTGTTGGGACTGTAAAATTTAGGAAAATAATTATAAAAGTAATAAGGCCTATTGTTTAAAGAATATGTGAATTTTGATTATATTTTTTAATATTATTCGAACAAATAATGGTCAACATAAAAACATTGAAGCGTTTAATGACATTTTTATGATAACATTCAAATATTTAATTTCAAATTGAAAATATACCCCTTTATATTTTATTTTAAGTAATTTGGTAAAATAAAGTGCTGTCTAAAAAATAATAAAGCCTTACGTAATTTGAGAATCAACTCATTATGTCCCGTAAGAGGCGGGTATCCCAGCAGCTAGGTGGTAGGAGGTTCGTGATCCGACTCGCGACCACTATCATGTCAAAGACGAACCACCAAATGTCGAACGATGTGTTCCGGTTCGATGACATGAAGCCATGTTTTCCCAATCCTCATCCATCCTCTCCCCAGAATGTGGTGGCTCGGATGGCGCACTTTCGCGGCCACTACATTATTTCCTCCCATTTGAATACCAGGTCGGTAACGCATTTACAACTCCTTTGGTGTTGTAAATGTCCATGGGTGAAAGTAAGCACTTACCATCAAGTGATTCTTTTGCTTGCTTGCCAACCTTAGTCAATATAAAAATAGACATGTATGAGTAATATTGGCACCTCGTCATCCAGACCAGAAATTTTCCTTTGCTCTAAAAGCATCAAACGTTTAATAAAGATAGAACTTTCAGGGAAACTTTTTCTGTGGGAAACCAATAACACAAAAGATCATAATTTCAAAGTAAACAAGTTTCGAACTTACTAGCGAACTAGGATTAGGTTTAGAGTTAATTTGTACGTAGTAGAAATAGAAACAAGATGTATACTAGCGAAATCTCTATAATACTAGATATATATAGATAGAAATACTAAAAGATTTCGGTCTGTCTAAACTATCATCGGTAGGGAGAGCACGAAAACTTGCGACAAAGTATTCGTATCGTTATCGACAGAATTTGTATGGGAATTGATAAGCGCCACTATCCTACGTAAGAGGAACGAACGTTTTCCCAATCAAAATCAAAATGCTTTCGACAACAATACGAATACTTTGTCGCAAGTTTTCGTGCTTGCCTTACAGTTCATTTCTAACACATACTTGGAAGACGGCATTGGTAAAATCTTTTCAAATTTGGTTAAGTAGAAATAGAAGCTTGGTCAATGGCGGCGACCTTTAATGTATATTAAAGGGGCTCTTTAAGCCTCCATTTGTGTCTCAAGTTCCAGGCATTGCTCCAAGCTTCTCTCTCAGCAACGCCATGGGCCCGGTACCCGCACATTTAATCTGAGAAATGCTAAGGAATTTCTTCTCTCTGCCTATATTATTTGATGTATAAGCTATATTATTAAACTTTTACTTTTACTAGTTAAATTCAGTATTTTTTAGTGAAAGAGTCACAAATAGTGTTAAGACACTCCGTTCTGTTTTAATATTTCCAGTCTCGACTTTCCGCCGATATGAGGGATAGCGTTTAGAGTGGCGGAACCCAACGCCGCGCTTTGCCTTTTGAGCAGAGCGAGTGGGAATCGAACCCTCAAGTTACCGTGTAAACATCGCACCCTTATGCCTCTGCATCACCACAGACAAAAAAAATAATGTACATATAAACATACAATATACACAAACATATACACAGTTTATTAACTGTCAAAGAAAACCGGGAAGCAAAGCTAGATAATTTAACCAAAAACATCAAAATCGCTTCAACATTTTAATTATCATGTAGCACAGATAGTTATTCTCACACGAACTTCCACTACACTGTTTCTCATAGTAATACATATACAGTAGAGTCAAAATGTTATAGCATTATAAGTTTTAAGTAGAAATAAGCGGTTTGGGCTCGCAACGTCTCGGAGGTCGCGATAACACGACGAAACAGGAGCTTGGCGTTTGTGGTGTATGTTATAAGCGATTGTATTTTCATATTATTTTTGATTTTATATTATTTATGGCGGGAAGTAGAGGACGGAGTGTCTTAACACTAGGTTCTTAGGTTCCCGCTGCCTACCCAGCTATATGCGGGATACAGCGTGAAGCTAAAAGAAATATTTATGTATAATTTTTAACTGAGTACAAAAAAGGTTTTCAATTCAACTGTTTTACTTAATTGATAGGTAGAGTTTGTGATGTGGTCATATTTAAATTTAGATTAGATCTGACGTGTAGTTTTTGAGTTATTTGTAATAATTGTGTTCTTTAGTGCATTTTATTTGACATTGATTTTCGGTTTTTTGGATAAAATTTTAATTATAATGTAGATGACATGTACGTTAATATTAGCTTCCTCTTACTAAAGCGATTACATTAAGACCTTGAAGAGAGATAAAAAAGATGTATTAGTTTATTTTGTAATAAAAATCTTCTTCTTCTTTCTTTTTCTGTTCTATTTCCACTCCGGGAAATTTATAATTAAATTATTTTCATTTGTCCGCTCTGCAAAGCGTTGAGTTGAGGCGTGTTCTGTCACATAAGACGTAATGTCTCGAAGTTGAACGAAAAGCATTGGGATATCTTAAGACAAGGTTCTCTCTGACTACCCTACTATACGAAATAAAGCGTGAGGCTGCTTGCTTAGTAATTATTTATTTATTAAATCATTCGTCATTAAACCATGATTAAACTTCATTTAAAACAGAATATATAATATGTTTACTGTATTTATAAATGTATTTCTATATTTGTACTGTATGTGTATATAGTATGTATTTATGTATGGATGAATAGATATATAAAAAAAAAAAAAATTATATATATTTATATATATACATATATATATATGTATGTATGTGTGTAAAAATAATACTTTTTGCACCCTACTGCTGTTTCTGACCCAAAGTTTTGTATTTTTAATGGTTGCCTAAGAAATCACTTCTAGTGATAACGCCGCCATTGCATATAATGTTATCATGTTTTAATTATGGTTATATGAGTATTTGTAACATTGTACGTGCAATAAAGTATTATTATTATTAAACCAAACGTGTAGACTTTAAATTAAAATACTAATTGAATATTATCGCTTATATAACGCTTAATTCTATAAATTAATCCAACCTCTCACATTACTAACTAAAAGTTTCAAAGTGATTTTGGGTAAAGTTTTCTTGGGAAAATAACAATGTGGTAAACTATCGTAATATATAT
>JAKGSA010000485.1:115353-132307 GCA_033558755.1 Philaethria dido
TCCTCGCTATCGTTATGATAAATTAATATATTTATGTTGAAAAAGATATTTACCTGTTTCTTTAAATTATTTATTATTTTTTTTAGGAATAAAGATAATTTTTAATTAATAAAATAAATTTAGTATAAATTAATAGAATAATTATTCTTTCTTAAGTTTTCAAAACAAATGCTTATTAACAAGCTCATTAATTAATAGAAAATTAATTTATCTCAAAATTTATTTAAAATTGGATTAATAATAAAATAAGAAAAATAAATAAAAGTTAATAATTGACCTACAATAATATATGGTATTTCTACTGGACGTGCTCCAATTCATGTTAATAAAATAATAGTTATAATTATAAATCAAAATAAAATTTGATTTATTGGGTAAAATTGAATTCCTTGAATTTTTTTATTAAATGTAAATGGTAAAATAATTAAAATTAGAATAGATATTACTAAAGCAATTACACCCCCCAATTTATTAGGAATTGATCGTAAAATTGCATAAGCAAATAAAAAATATCATTCAGGTTGAATATGAATAGGGGTAACTAAAGGATTAGCTGGAATAAAATTATCTGGGTCTCATAGTAAATAAGGATTAATTAAAGTAAGTATAATTAATAAAAAAATTAATATAATAAATCCAATTAAATCTTTAAAAGTAAAAAATGGATGAAAAGGGATTTTATCTAAATTTCTATTGATTCCTAGAGGATTATTGGATCCTGTTTGATGAAGAAATAATAAATGAATTATAGTTAATATAATAATAATAAAAGGAAATAGAAAATGGAAAGTATAAAATCGAGTTAAAGTTGCATTATCTACAGCAAATCCACCTCAAATTCAATTAACTAATATATTTCCTAAATATGGAATAGCAGATAAAAGATTAGTGATAACAGTTGCTCCCCAGAAAGATATTTGTCCTCAAGGTAAAACATATCCTATGAAAGCTGTAGCTATTAATAAAAATAAAATTATTACTCCTATTATTCAAGTTAATTTTAGATTAAAGGATTCAAAGTAAATTCCTCGACCAATATGTAAATAAATACAAATAAAACAAAATGATGCCCCATTTGCATGTAAAGTGCGAATTAATCATCCATAATTAATATTTCGGCAAATATAATTTACTCTATAAAAAGCAAGTTCAATGTTTGCTGAATAATATATGGTTAAAAATAATCCAGTAATAATTTGAATTATTAAACATAAAGCTAATAATGACCCAAAATTTCATCAAAATGAAATATTAGATGGGGAGGGTAAATCAATTAATGAATTATTAATAATTTTAATAATAGGGTGAGTTTTACGAATGGGTTTGAAAAAATTTATCATTAGTTAATTATTAAAAATAGAACGTAAAGGTCCAAAGAAAATATTTGTAATTTTTACTACTGCAATAAGAGTAATAAATAAGTAAATAATTAATATAATTATTAGAAAATAAGTTTGTTCATTATATAATTTTGATAAATTAAAATTAAATTCATTATTTGAAAATAATATTAAATTAAAAAAATTTAATATTTCTTCATTAAAAAAAGAATTTATTCAATAAAAATTTTTTTTAAAATAAAAAGAGAAAATAAATAAATAAATAATTCTTAAAAATATGGATATTTTATTTAACAAAGAAATTTTAAATAATTCATTAGAAGCAATTCTTGATACATAAATAAATAAAAATAAAAATCCTCCTAAAAAAATTAAAAATAAAATATAAGAAAATCAATAAGTATTAATTAACATTCCTGAAAGTATACATGTTAAAAGAGTTTGGCAGAGAATAAATAATCCTATAGCTAATGGGTGATTAGTAAAAAATATAAAAAAAGAAATAAATAAAATTAAATTTGATAAAAAAATTTTTATAATTTCAAAGAATAGCTTAATAAAAATAATAATTTTGGAGATTATAGATAAAGATAATCTTTTTCTTTGAAGTTTTTAAAGAAAAATCTTATTATTGATTTACAAGACCAAAGTTTTTGTTAAACTATAAAAACTAATGATAAATATAAGTTTAATTATTATTATATTTTTTATTGGAAATATAATTTTTGTATCTAAGCAAAAACATTTATTGATTGTTTTGATAAGATTAGAGTTTATTTTTTTTAATATTTTTTTTTTTTTTTATACTATATTTGATAATAATTAATTATAATATATATATATATATATATATATTAATAGTTTTTTTAGTTTTTACAGTTTGTGAAGGGGCTTTAGGGTTATCAATTTTAGTTTCAATAATTCGTACTCGTGGTAATGATTACTTTCAAAGATTTAATTTAATTTAATGATAAAATATCTAGTTATAATAATTTTTATAATACCTTTATGTTTTAAAAAAAATATGTTTTGATTGGTTCAATTTATATTTATATTTATAATATTTATATTTATAAATATAAGAATTTCTATTTATAATTTTTGTAATTTAAGATATATATTAGGTTGTGATTTAATTTCTTATGGGCTAATTTTACTTAGAATTTGAATTATATTTTTAATAATTATAGCTAGAGAAAATTTAAATAAGAATAATTTTTATAATAATTTATTTTTATTTAATATTATTTTTTTAATATTAATATTATATTTAACTTTTAGAGTAATAAATTTATTTTTATTTTATTTATTTTTTGAAGGAAGATTAATTCCTACCTTAATATTAATTATTGGTTGAGGGTATCAACCTGAACGAATTCAGGCGGGGATATATTTATTATTTTATACATTATTCGCTTCTTTACCTTTATTAATAGGATTTTTTTATATTTATAAGGAAATAAATTTTATAATAATATATATATTTAAATTTTATGATTATAATTTAATTTTATTATATTTAAGATTATTTTTTGCTTTTTTATTGAAAATACCTATATATTTTGTTCATTTATGATTACCAAAGGCTCATGTTGAGGCTCCAATTTCTGGTTCAATAATTTTAGCTGCAATTATATTAAAATTAGGAGGTTATGGACTTTTACGAGTCATGATAATTTTAAAGAAAATTAATTTAAAATATAATTATATTTGGGTAACTTTAAGATTAATTGGGGGATTTTATATTAGATTGAAATGTTTTTGTCAAATTGATATAAAATCTTTGATTGCTTATTCTTCTATTGCTCATATAAGATTAGTGATTGGGGGATTAATAACAATAAATTATTGAGGTTATTTAGGATCTTATATTTTGATAGTTGGACATGGTTTATGTTCATCTGGAATATTTTGTTTATCTAATATTAATTATGAACGTTTAAATAGACGAAGAATATTTATTAATAAGGGAATAATAAATTTTATACCTTCAATAAGATTATGATGATTTTTATTAATATCTTCAAATATAGCCGCTCCTCCATCATTAAATTTAATAGGGGAAATTAGATTAATTAATAGATTAATTAGATGATCTTGATTAAGAATAATTATATTAGTATTAATTTCTTTTTTTAGAGCTGGCTATAGATTATATTTATATTCTTATACCCAACATGGAAAATATAATAAAAGAATTTATAGATTTTATGGGGGAACATCACGAGAATATTTAATATTATTATTACATTGATTACCTTTAAATATTTTAATCTTAAAAATTGATTATAGAATAATTTGATTTTACTTAAATAATTTAATAAAAATATTGATTTGTGGGGTCAAAAATATGAAATTAACTTCATTTTAAGTTATTAAAAAATATTCTTTATGTTTTATTAGTTTTTTTTTTTAATTTTTTTTTATATTAATTAATTTTTTAGGGTTAATTTATTTTATTATAAAAAATATAATTTTTTTTATAGAATGAGAAATTATTTCTTTTAATTCAATAAGAATTGTAATGTCTATTTTATTAGATTGGATATCTTTATTATTTATAATATTTGTATCTTTAATTTCTTCTTCAGTAATTTATTATAGAAAAAGATATATAAAATATGAAATTAATTTAAATCGATTTATTTATTTAGTATTAATATTTGTTTTTTCAATAATTTTATTAATTATTAGCCCTAATATAATTAGAATTTTATTAGGATGGGATGGTTTAGGTCTAGTTTCTTATTGTTTAGTAATTTATTATCAGAATATTAAATCTTATAATGCTGGAATGTTAACATTTTTATCCAATCGAATTGGGGATGTAATAATTTCATTATTAATTTCTTGAATAATAAATTATGGAAGATGAAATTATATTTTTTATATAAATTTTATAAGAAATGATTTTTCAATAAATATAATTAGATTATTAGTTATTATTGCAGCTATAACTAAAAGAGCTCAAATTCCATTTAGTTCATGATTACCTGCTGCAATAGCAGCACCTACTCCTGTTTCTGCTTTAGTTCATTCTTCTACTTTAGTTACAGCGGAGGTATATTTATTAATTCGTTTTAATAATTTATTGGTTGATATATTTTTTTTTAAATTTTTATTATTATTATCTGGTTTAACTATATTAATAGCTGGGATTTGTGCTAATTATGAGTTTGATTTAAAAAAAATTATTGCTTTATCTACATTAAGACAATTAGGATTAATAATAAGAATTTTAAGAATAGGATTTTATGACTTAGCTTTTTATCACTTATTAACACATGCAATATTTAAAGCTTTATTATTTATATGTGCTGGAGTAGTAATTCATATAATAAATGATAATCAAGATATTCGAATAATAGGAGGAATTAGATTATATATTCCTATTACTTCTTTAAGTTGAAATATTTCTAATTTAGCTTTGTGTGGAATTCCTATTTTAGCTGGGTTTTATTCAAAAGATATAATTTTAGAAATAGTAAGAATAAGAAATTTAAATACGAGGTGTGTTCAAAAAGTAAGGTGACTTTGTATTTTTAAGAAAAAATATTTATTTATTTATCAATATTTATGTTGTCCCCTTCAAAGTAATCCCCCTCAGATACAATACACTTATGCCAACGGTTTTTCCAATCGTGAAAGCACTTCTCATAAGCACTTTTCGGTATAGCCTTGAGCTCTTCCAGCGATGCAGTCTTTATCTCTTCAATCGTTGCAAATCTCCGTCCTTTCATAGGTCTCTTTAGTTTTGGGAACAAGAAAAAGTCACATGGGGCCAAATCCGGCGAATATGGTGGCTGAGGCATGATTGTGGTGTTGTTTTTGGCCAAAAAATCTCTCACCAGCAAAGATGAATGATGAGCAATTTCGGAACAAACTTCGCTGACACACGTCTCATGCCCAAAACGTTAGAAAAAATTTCATGGCACGAGCCAAGCGATATCCCAACATCCTCAGCAACTTCTCTGATAGTGATTCGACGATTTTCCAGAACAATTTTCTTCACTGCTTGAACGTTTTCATCAGTTGTTGACGTGCTTGGGCGTCCAGAGCGAGGCTCGTCATTGGCATCTTCCCGGCCATCTTGGAAGAGTTTGTACCACTTGTAAACATTTTTTTTACTCAGAACAGTTTCACCGTATGCCACTGTCAACATTTTAAGTGTTTCGGAGCACTTTATTTTATTTTTTACACAAAATTTGATGCAAATCCATATTTTTCGATAGCAAGAAATCGCCGAGCACGCAAAACACTTATAACCTTTACGCCTCTCCCAACCAAACAAAAAATGCTATACACTTGAAACTTGGTACAGATGTTCGGGAAGAGTGTACCAACATAACAAAATAAAAAAATCGATAATCGAAAGTACGTTGCCCGCCAAATTTGAAAAGTCACCTTACTTTTTGAACACACCTCGTATACTCTATGAGTATATGTTAGTCAATTTTCATACTCTTCCCTCCGCATAGTTTTCATTAAAAAGAATCCAAAGTTTTACCTTCACATATGATTTCTAATGTTATTAACTGACTTAAGAAAGATGAGGCAGTCTCAATTCGAGCGTATATTTTTAATGTGTTACCGCCTAACTTTTTAATGGGTGACCAATTTTTATGATTCTTTTTATATATGATTTCTGATGTGTTCCCATTAAAATTTACTGAAGATCAAGTATTTTTTGCGTTATTAGTAATAACTGCACTACTTAATATATTTTATTTGAATTCAGGCTTCTTTATTGTTAAAAATGTAATTTTTTCTGTTCCCAATCTAGTCTATGCCAGCAACCGAGTTATATGAAACATAGTGGATACTCTAAACAAACAGTTACGGTGGAGTTTTACTGCGGGCGCACTTAAGTTGCTCCCCATACTGTTGCAACACTTTACAACGCTAACTTAACGTTTCATTGAGTGTCTTTATGATATTGTATTGAAAATAATTACGATGTTAGAACAAAAAGAAAACCAAAATTCAAACAAAATATACTATAATGTAAAATTATTACGAATAACTCATAAACTACTCGTCATATTGTAACCAAATTTAAATGGGACCACGTCATAAACACCATCTATCATATAAAAAAAGAATCATCATAATTGGTTCACCCAGTAAAATATTTTTCAGTAACATATTAAAAATTATGGCCGATTTAAGAACTTCCTTGTTTTGAAATAGGTGAAAAAACATAACCTCATAATATATGTGAATGTAAAATCATTTTTCTTTCAAATATTATGTATCATTTACAGAGACCGGGTTACGTTATTCTACGGGTAAATTTGAAAAACAAAAATAAATCCGCTCGCCGCGTTATTAGCTACTAAATCACGCGAAACTCTTGGAATTCTTAAAACTTGATACACAAAGTTATGCTATAACATATTACACGTATATAATTTATGTTCTAAAATTTGTTGCCAAAAGTTAATTATATTTTTGGTTTCTTTAAACTGCTATACCTACATACATAGCTTTACGCTGGATCCCGCATATAGCAGGGTAGGCAGAGGGAACCTAATGTTAAGACACTCCGTTCCCCACTTTCTTTTTGCTTAAATGCTATACAGTATGGTTAGTTTAGCTCCGCTCTATACCTAGCAAAATTTGAAAATATCCTACTCTCTGGCTTATCTTTGCATCATATACCTTTCTCATATTTGTAATAATTAATATCTAGTATTTTCCTCTACTTGCTCTGGTAACAAGGCAAAGCGCAGCGTTGAGTTTCGTCACTCATCACGCAATTTGGCGGAAAGTGGGGAACGGAATTGTTGTAAGAGAACGGAGTGTCTTAACACTAGGTTCTCAGGTTCTCAGGTGAAGTTAAAAAAAAAATCTACAGTCTAATTAGACTAAGCTCCTCTCTCTACCTAAACAATTTTGAATCTTACTTGACTTCTATTAATGGTAAATTAGAAGGTCAGCTAAAGTCTTTTCTTGGCCATTTTTAAATTATTGTATATGTACGTTTCTTGTATTGATAATAATTAATATTTAGTATTTTCATTATTGCTCTGGTAATAAGGCATTGAATTCCGTCACTTAAATTAAAATAGAAGGAAATTTCAATAGAACGGAGTGTCTTAACACTAGGTTCAGAATTTACCTGCTATGTGCGGAGAAAATAATAACTTCTTTTAACTTTCTTACCATTTTTTCATCACTCATCTTCTCGATCTGCCAAAACCAGAGATTTTCTTCAATCATACTGTGATGTAGGAACATATGTATATACTATATATATATATTACACTTATAACAATGTGTAATAAATTTTCCACCAAATTTAATAATTAAGGGAAAACAATAAATATTCGCACATACTTTTGTTGGCATAAATCTTAGGTATCAATAACTGAATTGAATGCCGCATATGAAAATTTATGTAGAATCCGTAATCAAATTTAATCAAACAAGCTTGCTCGGAGAAACTCGAGTTGACACAAAACGGATTCAAAAGTTGCCCCTTCCTAATATTCTTGATGGCTTCCAACTCGAAATGGGTACGAACATAGATGTGTAATGGAAATGGCATAAAGTGAAGCTTCACGCTTTTTCATGTTTAGCTGGGTAGTCAGAGAGAATCTAGTGTCAAGACATTTCGTTTTCCTTGCTGCCTAGAACATTTCGTGTTAAATAACGGGGCTCAAAACCGCGCTTTGTCTGACCAGTGCAAATAATGAAAATGGTTTTATTATAATTATTCTTTGAGTTTTCCACAACCAATGGGTCCATATTCCATAGCGACACGATGAAATATCTCTTAAATGCAAAGTTACAAATACATAATGTAATATGTATTTGCACTCATGTTGTTTATGAATCACATTTTTTCCCGCATAGTAGTTAGAATGAACCTATCGTCAAAACATTATTTACCCCGCTTTCTGCCCGACATAAAGAATATTGCTTAGTAGCGGAACACAACACCGTGTTTTGACATACCGAAGAGGTGAAATGAAAACATTTTAAATATAATTATTTTCCACGGGAATCAAACCCACAACCTCTTCCATTCATATTGAGACACTGTTATTTTGCTCATACACTTGACGCTATTTAGCATTCATACTCTATGTACATATCGAATATTGCAGGAATATCTCAAAAGATAATATGATTCGCTTTATGTAAGCATTTTTATAGATTCCAGTTCTCACACAGTAGCGAGTGGTTGTAAAAAATAGATTTACCTCACAACGCAAACAGGCTGATAGAATACACTTATGTAGAGTACAGTGATATTGTAAGGAGGATTCACATGTATGTATTTGTATGAAATATTTATGTGTTTTCTAGCTTCTTATAACGTGGTCGTTTGATAGCGCAGCGTTGAGTTCCGCCATTGTAATGTCTCCATTTCGGGCAGAAAATGGAGATTGGAATATCTTAACACTTGGTTCTCCCTGACTATCCTTCTGGGTGGGATATAGGGTGAAAATCCTTTTTACCGTATGCGAAACGTAAAGGTGGGTAATGTATTTATTATGTACGGATGTTTTATATTTACAAAACATTTGTAATTTAAATGGATTCTCATATATAGTATTTTTTAAGTTGGAAGAGGTTCAAATTTACAACGGGTAATTATTTAAATAAATTTGACAGCGCTACGTTAGCAGTAGAGTTACGTAGAATAGTCAAAGACAACATCGTTTCAAGACACTTAGTCTTCCTCTTACCGCCTGATTATCTCAAAGATTACGTCCTAAGTAACGAAATTCAATACCAAACGGATAAAATAAAATAATTCAAATATGAGAAGCTCGCGTTGCAGAGAGAGGAGTTTGGAGAGCGCCTGGGGCTTACGACCCAACGTGTAGATTTAAGGGGCCCCTTTAAAATGCACATTAACGGTCACCTCCACTGTCCACACTCCTTTCTCTACCTATACCCCCGAATAAGAATCGAACCCACAACCTATGTACTTACAGTCACACACTGTCCTACTTATCATTATGATAATATATTATATCATTACAAAAAAGGACATTTCCCATGGACTTATCTCGCATCATCCCATCGAATCATTATTGATTACGTCGAAAAATTCCATACAACAACAATCTGACACTAATTGGTTATAAATTATTCTGTATTGTCATTACATTATTTGGCACTGAGCTCGCGTAACGCACTACACTACCCATTATTGTAATTTGATGTACTCAACTTGAAGAATGATATGAAATGGTGTTAATGTTCATATTTTGTTGTGTTTTTCATGTGACAAAAATTTGTCGCCCTGGTACGTATGGTAATAGCGCGCGGCGTTAGGTTCCTCCACTCAATACATATATACATGGCTTCACGCTATATCCCGCATATAGCAGGGTGGGCAGAGGGAACCTTGTGTTAAGACACTCCATCCCCCACTTTCCGCCGAATTGAGGCATTGCGTGCTGAGTGCACGCAATTCGAATTTGAATTCCTCTAGAATTAGGGCAGAAAATTTTAGTTATTCTGTTTTGATGCAAGGTTCTCTTTATGTACCTTGCTATGCGGGATAAATCGTGATTATACGTATATATGCTTCTTTTTCTTATCTAGTACAGTAGTCAGATAGAATCCATTGTCAAGACATTCTTTTCGTCGCTTTATGTCCAAATTCGACATATTGTGTGCTAAGTGGAACTCAACGCCGCGTTTTCTTTTATCAGAAGAATTTGAATATGTGAAGAATTGATAATATAAATTATATAATCTATGAATATATAAATCATCGTAAATATATAGTATATCGTTGTCCCGAATGGGAATCGAATCCACGACTAATCGTGTTTCCAGTCTGACGCTCTCTTACATAGTAACTGTATTTTACAATACAACATATTTCATATGATACAAATTTGGGGAACGAGTGCATAATTTAATTTAGTCAGTCCATTTTCGTAACATAAAATGCGGCGTTGAGTTCCACCACTTTACACGAAATATTTTAAATTCTAGTGTAAAATCGAGATTGTCCTATCTTGACACTGCCTTTTCTGGCTATAGTTACCTATAGTTTTATTCTATTACCCATTTATATTATTATTTATATTATTTAGCTTTATAGCTACCTCTCGTAGCAGAGTATTTAGAGAGAACCAAATTTTAAGATACTCCATCTTCCTTTGCCGCCTGAAATCTAGATATTGCATATTGAAAAGCGTAACTTAACGCCGTGCTATGTTAGTAGAGCAGAAATTTTGAAAATAATTTAATATCAATAATCTTTCTGAGGAAAGACCGAAACAACAACTAATAGTGTATACAGACAGTCTATGTACTATGATAGCCCCAATTAAATATTATAAAATGGACAAATAAATAAAACAATATAGATGAAAAATAAACTTTATTTCAAACATTTCTATTGTAACAATGTCATACTAAAACGTATACATTCGGTTGGTTATTTTGGCTATTAAGTAATCATACTCTAAGAGGCGACTGTGTTATCAATTAAAACGAATTTAATCAAAATTAAATATTTATATTACTTTTATAGTTTTTTTTATATACTTATATACCACATAAAAAATAACTAAACTACTTTATCGTTTCGTCGTCGCGAAAAGTTGAACAATGTCACTCTCAAGTTCTTTCTGCTTACCCTTCTACGCTGGAGAAAAAAATCTTTACTTTTCTTCCATTTTAGAGATATTGCGTGTTAAATGATGGAATCCACCCACAAAATATACCATAAATTAGATCCATTTTAATAAAAAGATCTTATACTTTCTAAAGGTATTTTTAATATTTTTTCCAAATTCCAGAGTCCAAATATAAGTTAACTGGGCAGGATACGAAACTGATTCTCTTCGAGTAGTTATAGTTATATATTTTGATCTTTGGTCCTATATTTTTTTTTACTTTTTAATATTAACTTACATCAGTCGCCTCTTGTACTATAAAGATAATCAAATTACTATAAAAATAATATTATACAGCAAGTGTTTCTAATTACAACAGTTCTTATTATAATATTCAAATATGAAATAACATTTATATGTAAATTTTATATTATTTAAACCTTTAAATGATCGAAAATATAAAAAAAATATTTGGATAACACGAAAATGTACCGAATCTTTCTTTGGTTTTTCATTGGTAATTAGTCAAAAGTTTTACAAAAGAACGTTAGAAATTCGACTGTATTTCTTTTTACCCGACTGTCAGAGGAGGATGTTTTTCGTGCGTATCATGTATGTTTGTAATATTCTATATTACTTCATATCTTCCAAACCCCTGGACCGAATTATATAATTAAGGTGACGTTAGATAGGTATTCATACTCCAAGTGTTCTTAGATATGTGACGTCGCTTTTAATTCAATATGGCGTCTTCTAGAGGCAATTACGTCAGGAACAAACAAAACAAAAAATCATTGATGGGTACCGTGTGGTACCAAACGAAAGGACTTAATTAGTACATTTCAAATATATAACACATAACTAACTAGCTTTTATAGCCTACTTTATTTATATTTGCTGCCTAAATTTGAAGAATTGGTTCAGTCGGATTTTTTGTTTTTTTATAATTATGTGTGTTATTTATGTTTATTACTCATAGCTTTTAAATGAATGAATATTTTTGATGATTATTTTTTATATCGCTGCTCCGGAACAACATCATATATTTATGCATGCAGGCATATTTTGAATTGTTCAGGAGGTGCAAAAAACTAAAATCTATTACTTCTCTATTAAAATCTAATACGAATATCTATATAGATACGCGTATGTATTACAAGGAATTAGAGAGTATCAAAAATCTCAGAGTCAATTTCGTCAATTTTGCAGTTACGTCATTGTCATTCTGGACAAGCGATATGATAATGATTCTGATGTGGTCCTATTTTTATTTAGGTAAGATCTGACGAGTAGTTTTTGGGTTATTCGTAATAACTTTACTTTCATTGTAGTTGAAATCGGTTTTCTTATTTTTTGAATGCTTAATTATTCTTTATATATAAAAAACAGTTATCTTTTAAGAAAGTTCTATGTAACTATAGGTACTAAAATACGTACAAAATTGAATTCAATGTACAGAAATAGCTCTTAATCTACTGTCGGTGAGATTTAAACTGCCTTTACAAAAAGAAATTTTATCAATATACATAAGAATAAAAGCTCTGTTAGGTGGTAGGAGGTTCGTCCTCCGACTGGCTCGCGACCACTATCATGTCAAAGACGAACCGCCAAATATCTAATGATGTGTTCCGGTTCGATGGCATGTAAGCCAGATTTTCCCCTTTCCCACCCATCCTTTCCCCAAAATGTGGTGGTTCTGATAGTGGACTACTACATTGTCCCCCCTTCCATCAGTATCCTCTAGGTTGGCAACGCATCTACAACATCTCTGGTGTTGTAGATGTCTATGGGCGAAGGTAACCACTTACCATCAGGTGGTCCTTCTGCTCGTTTGCCGTCCGTTATCAATAAAAAAAAAAAAAAAAAGCTTGAAATATTTTTTTACTATTACATATTTAAACCTAGCGTTAAGACTCCACTCTTCAGCCATTTTATATATAGAGGAAAATTCTACTTAAAAACGCTTCACGCTTTTCCGCATAGCAGGGGTAACCAGAAATTATTTCGAAATACTTAGTCTTGCATAACGTCTGTCGTGGCGCAGAGGGACAAGCGTGCGACTGTAAATGCGGTTGTGGGTGCGATTCCCACTCCAGGAAGTGGAATTTTTCATTTCCTGGGTTTGGTAACAAGGCTAAGCGCCGCGTTGAGTTCCGTCACTCAGCACGCAATCCCTCAATTTGGCGGAAAATGGGGAACGGAGTGTCTTAACACTAGATTCCCTCTCTCTACCCTACTTTTTTCCGATGGAAAGGGGAAAACGGGGAGTCTTGACACTAGGTTTTCTCTACCCTGCTAAGCATTACGCTTTCAAACAAAGGCAGTAGTTACTTAATCTACCAAACTTTTTCAAGTAATTCAAATATATATATATACTAAAAGTGTCTAAATTAATACCCGTACTAAAAAAAACATTACTGTGATATAAATAATAATTCTATAAGCAAAATATGGAGAAATGGGTCACTCAATCAAAATATAATGACATAATATTTTTCGTTAATCTTCATTTAACTAATCAGAATAGTTCTAATAGTTCCATGTAAAAAAAATAAAAAAATCCCCAAGTGGGATTTGAACCATGAATTACAGACACTAATCGACGAAGCGAATCGAAAATATCTTTAATATTTTTAATCGTAACCAAATCGAATAAATCAAAAACATTTTTTGAATCAATAGTTCAAATCAAAAAAAAATGAAAATTTTGTATCGATTCCTTACAAATTATATTTTATTATATATAAATAAAAGAGATTCTATTTATAAATCACTGACTAATAAATCTTAAAATAAATTATCACTATAAAATAATACTGCATGCATGCCTCGTTCATTAATGTTATATCAGCCACACTCATAGGCCTCAATTAGAGTTTAAGTAAAATTAAATATATACCGGTTTAAGCCAGTTTATACCGGTTCCAGCCAGTTCGTACAGGTTTAAAGCAGTTTATACCGCTTTTTAATATTATTAAAAGGCTTTATTAGCACTTTTGAGTGGGACTGTAAGTATAGTTCCCAGCCATCGTCATTCCATTAAAATTAACATTATATTATATTCTCTTACTTTCACTTTTTGTTGATGAAATATTGTCAAAGACGGAACTAAGAGTTACATCCCTTGCGTACAAACGAAATATGCTCATCTGGTTTTAAATTTTATTTTTCATACAAAAAATATCAATATGATTAATGCGAAAATTTGTGAGGATGGACGAATATTTGTTACTCTCTCACGCGAAAACTGCTAAACAGATATATGTATATTAAGTTTTACAGTTTTATAGTCTATATATGAGAATAACACATAGACTGTAATTGTAAAAGTTTTGTATAATTTCGTCATTTGTTGTGCCTTACTAAAATCTTTAAAATTAAAATTGTACTAACTATAACATTTCTTGATGGTTCTTAGTATGTCTGTTGGCTGTCTTTCAAGCTGACGGTAACTTCCTGTACATGTGATAGTGTCAATATTATTATTTCAATAATAATTTAAGATTACAAAATTTGTACAAAAAAAAAAAAAAAAAAGAAAAAATAAAAAAAATTTGGATCTTAGTTTTGTAAGTCTTACCGCAAACTTTTATAGGAGTGAACCAATTTCGATAGTTCTTATGTTACTTATTATTCCAATGTTACTTTTTATTGCATTTTGTTTCAAGTTGGTTTTCTTTTCTAGTTAAAATCTTTTTTTTTTCGTTCTCCTTAAGAGTCAGTTTGTGTTTCCATATCATCATGTCGTGTTAGTGCCGTTTCTTGAATCTCCCCATCGCTGTGACCGGAATCTGTATCAACTGTAAAATAATAATAATTATTATTATTATAAATGGTTAACATTTGGCCATTATGGTGCAGTGGGACTTCGTCTAACAAAAAAGGCGATTGCTTGTGTATTAGATTACTACTGGGTTGAATATTTATAGAGAAGCAAATTGCATCAAATTGCTTTCATTTTCCCACTATGGTAAGAAAAAGCGCTCCGTTGATTTCCACGTAACGTCTCAAAATCATACGGAAACTAAAGATCAGAGCTCTCAAGCTACCTTTTTTTTAACTTCACGCTGTATCCCGCATATAGCGGGGTAGGCAGAGGGAACCAGAGAACCTAGTGTTAAGACACTCCATTCTCTTTCAACATTTCCGTTCCCCACTTTCTGCCAAATTGAGGCATTGCGTGTTGAGTGGCGGAACTCAACGCCGCGCTTTGCCTTGTTACCAAACCCAAGAAATGAAAATACTAAATTTTACATTTCCTGAAGTGGGAATCGAACCCACAGCCTGTAGCACGCTTATGCTTCTGCGCCACGACAGGCGTTTCCTTTTTATGTGGGAAAAAAAATATTTTACGTAAGTTTAAAATTTGCTTCACTTTTCTTTACTTTCTAGCCAAATTTTGTTATATTGTATGTTTACTTGCAAAAATATGTAACTTTCACCAATCACATAAAGCAAGTGACAATATATTTTCAAACATAAAGCCTTCCCTCTTAACATAAATCGACAGCTGAACACTTACTGCGTCTCAGCAGAATACTTTCTTTGATTTCCTAAAGAAACTCAAAATAAGAACACAATATCTTCCTCTCACTAAACAGTGATAAATCACTACATTATCTCACCAAATTTGTTGAAAGAGAATGGAGTGTCTTAACACAAGGTTCTCTGTTTCCCGCTGCCTACCACGCTATATGCGGGATACAGCGTGAAGTTATTAAAAAAAATAGTCTCACCAAAACACACTACTATCAACACCAACATACCATGTGGCCTAGTATCCAAAGCCAATACAGCAAGAGGAGCATCATCAAGAACCCCTGACCACCTCGCAGCCAGCACTCTCGAACCTCTATGGCCTCTCACCACCACAGTGGGCATAATACTTTGTGATAAGGACGAACCGCTGTACATAGATACGCCTACGCTTCTTCTCATTATTGTACTGGAATTAATGTTTAGGTTAAAATTTATAAGCCTGAAGCTTCATCATAAAGAGAGTTGAATGCAGCGGAATTCGAATCCGCGCATCTTAGAAACCGTCCAGGCGCTTTGACTGCTAAGCTATGCGTCAATGCGCTTCTTATAGCTTAATTTTGTTGTTAGACAAAAGACTCGAATTTTTGTTATGCTTTGTGGTAGAACATATTGCTATGATGACAGCTATGTATCTATGCTATGATAAAATAGTAATAAAGTTTGCCTGTACATTGAATATTGTATTTAGGAATAAAATAATTAAAGGAGGTGAACGCCTGTTGTGGCGCAGAGGCACAAGCGTGTAAACGGGATAGATTGTGGGTTCGATTCCCACTCCAGGAAATGGAATTTTTCATTTCCTGGGCTTGGTAACAAGGCAAAGCGCGGCGTTGAGTTCCGCCACTCAGCAATAAATGCCTTAATTCGGCGGAAAGTGGGGAACGGAGCGTCTTAACACTAGGTTCAATCTGCCTACCCTGCTATATGCGGGAGACAGCGTGTAGCTATGTATGTATGTATGTATGTAAAACGTATGCATTTTTGACCCTAGTGACATATTTCTTCAGTTTTTCACTTCCTAACCTTTTCTTTATCAAAAAAGAAATTACAAAAACACTTTGTTTAAGGAAAGTGCGTAATTGTCTACATTTAACTTATAATTCGTTCTAAGTAAGACCTTTACTTAAAACCATTCCAGTTATGTTTCGTATAATGAATATATTTTAAAAGATTAGGTGTGTACTTCTTAGATAAGATAATTAGCAACGCAGCTTATAATTAAAACATTACTATATAAATATGAAGCAAATTGTGTTTTTTTTTTTAAATTCACGCTGTATCCCGCATATAGCAGGGTAGACAGAGGGAACTTGAGAACCTAGTGTTAAGACACTCCGTTTTCTTATATCGATTCTATTCCCCACTTTCCGTCGATTTAAGGCATTGCGTGCTGAGTTGCGGAACTGAACGTCGCACTTTGCCTTGTTACCAAACCCAGGAAATGAAAAGACTAACATTTCCTGGAGGGGGAATCGAACCCAC